>JARKHS020002968.1:0-65325 GCA_030143305.2 Amblyomma americanum
TGTTCAGGCGGTGACGCATATAGCACTCTGCTTCGGGCGAGGCTGCGAAGGTAAAAAAAAGTTTTCAGCTGTGTATTTAGAAGAAGAATAATCATTTGGGAGCGCAGTATTCGTAAGGTATCGTGGATGCCAGCGGGCAGACACGACCGCGTTCAGGCACATTGAATGCAGCAGCGGCAACTATTTCTTAGTGCATTCAGAGGACAGAACTCACACCTTTGCGTGCCTTGATACCGTCCATGTTTACAGACAAAGGAAGAGAGTTGATTTCTTTTTTCTAACTTTTCCGTCGAAAATATATATCGTTAGTTTTTTCAGATCTTTAAGGAGAAAATCCTGCATGTGAAGGATCACTTATGGAGAGTACCTGTATCCGTATGAAAACAACCCCACAGAGTTGAGGATACTTCGTTGCAGATTGCTGTCGCATTAAGACGATTGCGATGGTGTAACGATAATGGCTATAGGCAGCAAAGGTTCGACAAAGGCCCATATTTCCATAGAAGCGATTTGAAAAAAAAAACTGAATTCGGAGTCATGTGCTAGACGTTAAAGAACCTCTGGTGGTTTAAGTTAATCCAAAAAAATTTTTTACAACCTACCACTTAGTCTATAAATATAATTTGTAAAATAAAAACTTTTTAGACACTATACACGATATTTTGATTTCATAAAACGCTGCAAGAGCGAACGTCGTCTAGGTTTCAGACATATTGCATTGTGTTTATAATATTTGATGACCCACCGTACTATGTTCATGGAATTGTAAAGAGAGCTGCACGACTGGCGCAGGTGACTGACTCTGAGAACACAACAGCAAAATCAAATAAGCGACATTGCCGCTGGGATTTCTGTGTTGTGGACGTGAGTAAACTACGCTATGCCAGCGTAGCGTATCTGAACTAGTAGGCAAGAAAGCATGACCGAATGCGACGAGAGCCGCTATTTTTGTCCGGTTGAACACAGGCCCGCCTGCCTGCATAGCTGCGTTGCGCTAAATATAAGCTCGACATGACGTGATGTTTATGTAGATGGAGAACCACTCGAAGGGAAAAAAGCTGCGGCGTAGCAGAGATGTGTGCTGATGGTCTTCCTCTGAATATCGATCCTTTGCATGCATAGTTCGCACATTCCGAACGTGAGGGAATACCAGGAGCTCACGAGGTTGTGTGCCGTGTGCAACGCAATGCAAATACCCTGTTAAGAGTCGCGTGATCTGAACTAAGAACACTAGAAACGGAAGTGCGTGAGAACGGCTCCCTTTAACGCAAAAAAAGGGAAGAGTTGGAGAAAACATAGCAAAGGATACACTTCCAGCCCTCTTAGAAGCGAAGTCTGTAGCATGGAGAGCATCGGTGCTTCAAATAGAAAACCTGTACGTGACAAGCATATGCAAACACGTGGAAGGAGTGCATTCTTCTTGTTCTATGCTTCCATGCTTTTGTTGTGGAAAAGTAAGAGCTGACAACAGATGGGGAAAATAGGGTGAACGGCTGGCATTACTTGAATCTTTCTGAAGACGTCAGTCGGCAGGTCTTCTCCAAATGAGCGACCAACACGCGTGCCCACTTGCTTTGGCGAGGTTGCATTCCTGAACGCGATTCACGAGGTACTGTTCAGTTGGAGTAGCGCGTTACGTTTCTAACGGTCATTAATAATAATAATTGGTTTTTGGGGAAAGGAAATGGCGCAGTATCTGTCTCATATATCGTTGGACACCTGAACCGCGCCGTAAAGGAAGGCATAAAGGAGGGAGTGAAAGAAGAAAGGAAGAGAGAGGTGCCGTAGTGGAGGGCTCCGGAATAATTTCGACCACCTGGGGATCTTTAACGTGCACTGACATCGCACAGCACACGGGCGCCTTAGCGTTTTGCCACCATAAAAACGCAGCCGCCGCGGTCGGGTTCGAACCCGGGAACTCCGGATCAGTAGCCGAGCGCCCTAACCACTGAGCCACCGCGGCGGGTCTAACGTTCATTTGTTACTTAATTTTTGTGCAGTACCCTCCTATCCAAGCTATCACTCCTAAGGGAAGTTGCGTAAATTCGGCGGACGGTTTTGCAAAGGGGTCATCAGCAAGGCAGAAGCTTGCAATAGCCGTGAAAAAAAAAACGTTTTTTAGCACTGGATGCAAATTACTAATGCTGCCGTATCCCTTTGTGGAAATGAAATTTAGTTCCAGAACGATATAGGCCAAGTCAGTCACAATGAACTCGTTTAAAATCGATGTCCATTACGCTCAGCTCGTCAAGTAAAAGGGAGCCCTTTGAGAGGATTAGTCAAGCAGTCTACACGTAGCGAAAGAGTTAAACTATGTGCACAGGTGGCTTTCAGTTCATGTAATTACTCTACAGCTGCGACGACACAGTGGAAAACTGGTTACTAAGCGGCATATTCGAAGCAAAGCAGGTG
Organism: Amblyomma americanum; assembly: GCA_030143305.2. Taxonomy (NCBI): domain Eukaryota; kingdom Metazoa; phylum Arthropoda; class Arachnida; order Ixodida; family Ixodidae; genus Amblyomma; species Amblyomma americanum. The sequence goes on from JARKHS020002968.1 coordinate 2,413, forward strand.
TTGCATACATGGTACGCGAATATTGACCCCTTTAAGCATATCACAACTTTCAAACCGCCATTAATGTCATTGAAGAGACGAAAAGTCTTGCCTGTCCTAGTTGTTTAATCCCTCCGTCTCTCGGTGCAGCGTGCTGAGTACCTAGATGAACGCTGCGAAGCACGCCGTCCTCTTTCGTCTCTCTTCCTTCTATCTTTATTTTCTCTGCGTTGTTCTAGATGTCGCAGGAACTAGTATTTATCGTTAACAGGCTCGTGCATTGGCCTCTCGATTTCCTGACTGACATGGGTCTGGAAAAAATTATGACAGTCTCGTTCATTGGCCTCCAGATTTCCTGGCTGACATGGGTCTCGAAAAAATTATAACAATATTTTATAGGCTTCGGCTACATAAAAATATAGGCCTAACATTTCTTACTGTCTCTTTTAAGAGTACACTCCTTAATATCGCCTTCGCAAGGTAGAATTTAGCACTGAAAACTTAACTGTTTCGAACTTGCTGAAATATCCTGAACTAGTAATTCGTTCATACGATAATTGCTTCAGTTTGGGACAAATCTTCTGCGCTTGTTATTTTCAGCAGTGAAGCAGGTTTGGTGAAGAAGTTGCTTCACGTGCTGGCAACCATTCTCGAAGCAACAGTGCTGAAGACAAGTCGCGGAATGCATTATCTGACCATCATGTACAAGCGGGCTCCACCTCCGCGTAATGCTCCTGTACAATGGACATTCTCCTCGACACAATTTCCTCATAAGCAGCTCAATTTGATCAGTTCTGTAGTCAGAAAATTACTCATGTCTTAACGTTCAAGTCTCTGTTCGATTAAATGGTACGGAGAGGGGAACTAGATGGTTTCGTGGAAAACACAAAGTGAATAAAAGAGGCTGCCCCTCTCTTGTTCACTTTGTGCGTGAAAATACTGCCCACTCTCTTGTTCACTTTGTGCGTGAGAATACATGGTTGAGGAAATTTAAGCTAAAGTACAGCTGTTTCCATCTCATTATAGGACACACTTTTACGAGCTTTTTTTCTTGACCCTGTTGGCAGCTGCTGAAAGCTCTCCGCATTTTATGCGATCACTGCAGGCGAAAGTCTTAGTACAGACGCTTCTTCGTTTTTTTTTACAAACTGCCTCTTCTTCCAGAAATTCTTTCCCGCAAAGCGGCTTTCAGCCGCTTGATGAGCTTGCTTCTTTCTTGCAGGCATTGTCTGTTCTATGGCGACAGACATAAGAACTAATTATGCAGTTTCATTCACCATACAGAGGTAGCAATTATGGCGATCTTGTGGATTTCCTCTTTTGTGCTTAACGTGTAATGTGCGAGATATTCGCTAGTATAAATTAGAATTTACAGTGTGTGTCTCAGAGGCGTGTAATTAGCTCCAAAGGCTTTCTGTTTCCCGTAATTTCTTGGTTTTCAAGTGCATAATAAAACAAACTATTCGCGAATATTTTTTGGACATAGAAATTTTCGAAAAAAACGATTTTTCTAAATCTATATTTCCGCCCATGTGCCAAGCTTCAACCACAATTCTGAAAGACTCTCCGCAAGCCCCTACTTCCTTAATCTGTTTGTCAGCGTTCACCACAGCCTTCATCCAACCCACTCAACAATTTTGTTAGTAGTGAATGTGCGAATTTCGCCCAGAAATAATGCTCAGATTCATAGTTTAAGAATACTCGTCAAGCTATGTGAATGAAGCTGTCTTACGTTGGCCATGTGAAACACACAGCCAATCACTTAAGTTTGCTTAGCTTTTTTAATTTAAGAATACTTGTCAAGATATTGGAATCAACCTATCTTATGTTGGCCATGTCAAACATCCAAACGACTGCTTGGCCCACATCTCCAAGCATGTTACAAAGCACTCCTGCGGTAGTGCCTTCCCATTCCGTGTTGTGTTTTGTCTGATAGTGTCAAATGTCTTGCCCTTGAAATGGAACTTCGGGTATTTTCTTAGCAGCCGCTCACATGTGCGCATTGCTGTACGCTGCTGGGCGGTTGACAGACATAGCGACTCCATGCATCACCAGAAACATTGCACTAAGCGCGATGAACGTTAAAGCGCGTTTTTGTGGCTTTACCATTGTGAATCGGGCGCTGATAATGCACTCCAACACCATATTGAGCTCTTGACGTGCGGTGCAACATAATTCGACATCGTCTCACTTCCTGTCCGTAGGACTAGACCGATGGCAACCAGCGATGCATGCGCAGGGCACACCTTCCGCTTTCACTAGACCAGGAATATCTGGAGCTAATAAATCTGGTCAGAGGTTTTCTGCTCAGATCTAGAATATTGAGATTTACGAGAAAGAGGAGACTTGCAGTGAATCTCTCCCAAACAGACGTTTCTTCATTGAATATTGCTCAGAAAGAAGGCAAAATGTAGCATCAAATATGCATTTTTACATTAACGACGACCTGAAGGACGCCAGCGTTCTGTACACAATGTATTAGATGTATAGAGCATGAAATTTTCTACTCAGCAAAAAATGCCGAAGTTTTTACTTCATCGCTGGGATGTGCCTTCAGTGGCATTACTTAGCAGAAATGCCAGCCACCCAGGAGCCCTGCTGCTTCCACAAGCAGAGCATAAAACAATGACAAATCATGACTCGCAAAGCACGATTATAGGCAGGCATAGTCACAAAGCCCCGAGATGTCTCTCTGCGACTTGTGGCCGAAGGTTAAGAGCGAATAACAAGGCCTGGGACTTTAGATCACACCGTCCTCAGGTGTTCAAGGTGTTGGTCGAAGGTTTCTGAGAACACCACCACGTCATCTAGGTAAACTAAACAGGTTTGCCATTTGAGGCCAGCCAGGACAGTATCCATCATGCGCTGAAACGTCGTTGGCGCAGAGCAAAGGCCGTAGGGCAACACCTTAAATTCATATTGGCCGTCGGGTGTGATTAAGGCCGTTTTTTCGCGGTCACGTTCATCAACCTCAATCTGCCAATATCCAGTCTTTAGGTCGATCGACGAAAAATACTTGGCGCGGCGAAGTCTCTGTTCGTGGAATGTATTTATGTACCCTCGTACCAGAATAAATCTTAGTTGTTAGTGCGCACTTGTCCTGTGTCCTTCGTTCCGGTGTCGTTTTGTTAGTGTGTAGCGCGTTATTCAAACCAAAATGTACAACCAACTAGCCCACATTGCTGCCTTGCTCTAGAACGAGTCGTCGATCTGGGGCAGCGGGTATACGTCCTTTTTCGTTAAGGCGTTCATCTTACGGTAATCCACGCAAAAGCGCAGTGTCCCATCCTTCTTCTTAACAAGCACGACGGGCGACGACCACGGGCTCTTAGAGGGCTGAATAATGTCGTCTGTAAGCATCTCCTTCACCTGCGTTTGGATAGCGTCACGTTCCTTCGGGGAAATGCGGTACGGCTGTTGTCGTATGGGGCGAGCGTCATCGGAAGTGATTATCCGATGCTTCGTGATCGTCGTTTGCCGCACTTTCGAGGAGGATGCGAAGAAGGTTTTGTACTCGAGCAGTAGGGCGCGGAGGTCGCGCTGTTGATGCGCTGAGAGCCCGGAGCTAATATCGATGCGACCCAGGGACGTGTCCGGATGGTCCATGGCTTCGCACGCAAAGCACTCAGTAACATCGGCCAATTGGTCGGCCCACGCGACGACAGTAGCTCGGAAAAGGTGACGAGGTTCGCTCGTAAAATTAGTAATCAGGAGTTCCGACCGACCGTCACGGAGGTGGACAACACTTCGGGCCGCACAAATGCCATGTGTCAGCAGCAAGGAAAGGTTGCCCTCGGCGACTGCAGGTCCGTCAGGTAGCCCATCATCGCATTCGACGCTTCGAAAAACACTGGAGCGCGGCGGGATCAAGGCACTTTCAGTGGAAATACGAAGGGCGGAGCTGCGTTGCCGAACGTCGTAGGTGTCGTCGGCTTTCGCTGTCGAAAACGTAACGGCTCTGTGCCGCAGGTCAATAACAGCACCATTCTCACGGGGAAAATCTACGCCCAAAATCAGGTCACGAGAACAGTCGCGGAGCACCAGGCAGCTAACTATGAACGTCGAGTCGCTGATCTGGACCCTAGCCGTGCACTGTCCAAGCGGAGTAATGATATGGCCCCCGCCGTCCGGATCTGCACGCCAGAGCAAGGAGTTGTAACTTTTTTTAGAAGCGCTGCCAATTTGCCATTGATAATTGAAAACTCCGCTCCTGTGTCCACCAACGCGCTAATGCTGTGACCATCGAGAAGCACGGGTATGTCGAGGGAGACGCGGTCCTTTAGTTCAGCTGCTGTCGTCGACGTCGTCAAAGCTCTATCATCGGTTGTCTGCGTCGTCTGCATCGTCAGGGGGTCTTTACAGCGTCGATATCCAGCGACCACGCTCCCGGAGGTCGATGTACTTAGTTTTGCCGGCGAGGGCTGGGCGAGTGGTCCGCTGTCGCTCGCGAGGAGTTCTGCACATTTGGTGAAAACGATGGACGGCGAGGTGAAGGTGATCGAAAATGACAGCGCGCCATGGACCACTGAGGTTGCTGGGTCAGGTACTCTTCAATCTCACGGGGCGTTGGCCAAACCGGGGCCTTGGCGCATAAGAGGGAAAACCCTGCAGGCCAAGCTCTCGATATGGGCACCGGCGGAACAGGTGACCGGGCTACCCACAGTGGAAGCACAAACGCCGGCGGTCAGGGCCACGCCAGACGTCCGCTCTGCGCAGGGATTCTCGATCACTCGGGATGTGGTGCTGCCCTGGCTGCACGGAGGGTAGCAGGACGTCGTGATGGTTGGGAAAAACTGCCGCTGGAGTTGGGACAGGGCGTCGCAGGGCATCGCAGCGCGTCAGCATAGGTCGGGCGGCAGTAGTCTGTCTGGTTGGGTGGTGGAAATGCCGGTGGATTTGGGGCAAGGCATCGCAGAGCTTCAGCGTATGTCGGGCGGCCGTAGTCTGTCTAGGTATGCTGTGGTTCGGCGTGTAGTAACGGAGGCCCGATAGCTTGCTGCACCTCTTCGCGGATAACGCTCATAAGGGAGCTGGCCGCTGGCTGCGACGTACCACAAATCTTCTCTAGCTCCTCACGGACAACAGCGCGGATCATGTCGCGGAGAAAGTCGGTATTGCAGTTGAAAACCGGGAGGGACTCCGTAACAGAAGCAGCAAGGACTGGCCGGTCGTACGCGGTGGAACGCTGCCGGAGGACCTGCTCCATCGTGACTGCTCCGCTAGAAACTCGGCAACAGTGCTTGGGGGGGGGGGGGGGGGGGGTCTGCGCACGAGGCTGGCGAAAAGCTGGTCTTTAACACCGCGCATTAGGTGGCGCAGCTTTTTGGCTTCCGACATGGCTGGGTCAGCCCGTCGGAAGAGCTGCGTCATGTCTTCGACGTACATGGTAACCGTTTAGTTGGGCATTTGCATACGGGACTGCAAGGCTCGTTCAGCTCGCTCCCGACGATCAGCGCTGAAATACACGGCGAGCAGTGGACGTCGGAACTCAGGCCACGATGAAAGAGTGTCCTCACGGTTTTCGTACCACGTACGAGCACCGTCCTCCAAGCTGAAGAAAACGTTCCTCAGCTTGGCGGCGTCATCCCATTGGTTAAATGCGGCGACACGTTCAAACTGGAGGAGCCAATCTTCCACGTCCTCCAGTTGAGTCTCGTGAAAGGACTTTGGTAGCCGTGGGTTCTGGAGGGTGTAGCACGCGGCGCCTTGCATGACCGGTTGAGGGGTAGGCGCCGAGGGAGATCAAATGGCCTGAACACAGGAGGCAACCGGCTAGGCTGCGAGGTTGTCTCCAATAGCCCATGCTCATGGGGCAGTCCAAGATTTCGGCTGCTGACCCGGTGCACTGGCGTGTCGACAGGGAGAGGTCTCCATGGGGTCCTCGGTGTTTGGAGGGGTGTGCGACATATTCAAGAGCGATTATCCCAGCACCTCCACCACAAAATGTCACAAATGGGTTGCAGAATCAAAAAGGCTAGGCACAGGCCGCAAGGAAGCAAGCAGTGTCCCAGCTGTAAAGAGCCCGCGCGTCTCACTTCTTTTTCCTCGAGGCGCCGCGGGGGACACCTGGCGGCTATATATATATATATATATATATATATATATATATATATATATATATATATATATATATATATATATATATATATATATATATATATAGAGTATAGAAAGATAAACGTATTTGGTTGCTAGAGGCAAAAATTCAAAGTTGAAAACGCGTCATTTAGCCATAGATTTATTTTGAGTCGACGTTTCGGACAGAGCCTGTCCTTGAGAAAGGACAGGCTCTGTCCGAAACGTCGACTCAAAATAAATCTATGGCTAAATGAAGCGTTTTCAACTTTGAATGTATATATATATATATATATATATATATATATATATATATATATATATATATATATATATATATATATATATATATATATATATATATATGTATTACACTTTCAACGATGCCTTTCCACAACAACCTTATGGGTCAGCAAGGAGTCCAGGCAGCTGCCTGTGAACGTCAAGTCTATTCTTCCCCCTTTCGCAGCAGCTGCTCGACTATATGCTCTGCGCTGCTGGCTTTTTTGTCCCTCGGCCACCGCGCGACGCTGACTGAAAAAAAAAATAATCGGCTTAGCAATTTCATAAACTCCATCGTCCTCGTCTTCATCCAATTTATGACAAGCTAGAAGAGTGCTTCGGGTAGTATTCCATGTTCGTACGATACGCATTGCGCCTTCTCCGGTGAAGTGGCTAAACTATACCGCATGGTATTGGCACGCGATAATCATCCAGATATGGCGAGAATTTAATAAACCAACAACTGAAGACTGCGAGGCGGCACTGTGCATCTCGCACCCGCGAGATCAGCTTAGTGTGGTGAACTGGCAAGAGCGGCGGCAAATGCCTATGGGCTCCTAAAATGTGGTCCCATCCAAATATTATCGATTTATTTTGAGCATTAAATGTTTTTCTCCCTCGCTCACTTTTGAAACACATATCCAAATCCCGATTCTTGCTAGTCTATGAGATCACAGTTTTTTTTTTTCAAGAATGCCCTGATAATCCTCTTCGCTCATATGGTACATGAATTCAGTGAAGCAGCATTCAGGTTTCAGTCAGAATTCATTGAAGGAGCTGTTGGAAGCGCTATGTCCTGTCCACCACCTTTCGTTATCGTCGTCTTTCTGCGCAAGAGATTCGGCCAAATATACACCAACTAGTCTGCGAAAATGTTCTCGAAGGAGACAAACTCTACGAGTGAAGGATCAACCCCATGCCATTACGTTCTCGTCTTTGTGCCGTTACGTTCTTGTCTCTGTGGTTTAAAGTGCGAAGTTGATAACAAAGTCAATATAAATTGCGTTTGAGGCTACGTATATAACAAATCGCATCATTCCTGCACGACAAGAATTTTGATTCGTGTAATGAATTCGCACTTTTTCAACCGTCACCTTAAAAACAGCAGGCGCACCTTTGCATGCATCATCCTATCGAAGACCGATTCTTTCCACAGACGTGCGGGTTTTGAGGCAGGCTACTGTCAATTAGGTCAGCGAATTGGACATGACGTCTCGCAGTAGATGGTGTCACTCAAGAGCCGCATCCCAGGCCTAAGTCTTTGGAAAAGTCGATAAAAGACATTACAGTGTTTTTAGGCTCGCGCGAACAATGAGTTTCTGGACAACTTGTTTGGTCGTTCTGGCGTGTGTCGTGAGAAGATCGAAAAACCAGACCTTCACTCAACCTATATCTTTTCGAAACATGTGGAGATGTGGAATACACTACTCTGAAATCCAGTGGAAGCTGATGGCGTTTCATCCCATACTTGTGGCCGCGAATAATTCCCATTTGAGCAGTATTGATGACATTAGGTTAACATCTCACTCCACCCCCTGCTTAAACAAAGTATGCCTTAACAGCTGTAAACTCATAATAGGTCGCGTGAAAACGACAGCAAGTTGTTAATAATTTAGAACAGACAGGAATTGAAAGCAGCGGGAAGTGCTCATGAAAGGGCAAAAATGAAACACGAACTGGAGGCAAACAGTTACGCTTCCAAAAGTCCAGCCGAGAAAATAAGGCATTGCTGCATCGCAATAAACTCAAAATAGAAAATAGATCTTTTACATCTGTGATATTTTGATTTTTTACAAAAAAAAAATTGAAAATATCATTTCTTTTTATTCACTACTGAAATTCTCAAGCGGGTAGAAACAGTGTTATGCAGTTTGCGCATGTGTTTCGTGCTTGTTTTTCAGCTTTACAAATATTTAGCATCAATTCCAGTGAAGGGAACGGGCCGGTTACAAACTTACTGCGTGCCTTCTGTGAGATCTTGGTAAGCATCAGCCGGATGTCGCCGAAGTCCTCGTTCTCGTCGAACGAGTGGTGCGTGGCGTTTTTTCCCAGCGCCGTGAACACCGACGATAGCGAGAAGTAGCAGTCCGTGTGACCCTTGGAGTTGTCTCGGAACTGGTGGAAGAGGAGAGCGACCACGGTCCAGTCGAACTGGCGCATCACCTCGACGAACACCTGGCCGAGGCTGGAGAAGGAGCCGTTCATGCGCGTCAGCAGCCGGTAGTAGATGGACTTTGTGTCGAAGTGCTCGTTCTGGCCGGCCGCCGTGAGCAGGGGCAGCCCCCACTCCGAGGCGTACCGGATCACGGGGGCCAGCACGTACGGGCACGACGGGCCGAAGAAGACGTCCACCTGACCCGAGATGTAGTAGTCGAACACGGACAGCGGCCCGTTGGTCGACGAGCACTTGGTGTCGTAGTAGTGGACGACCACATCCAGCTGCGTTTTGGCCACGGCCACAAGCACCGCGGGTAGCACCTTTTTAAGAGCGTACGGTAGACTGTCATCGTCGGGCGCGAGCACCAGGAAGTGCGGGACTCTGGGGGACGCGTGACGCAGACTTTCGGAGCGGATTTTCTCCGCCCTGCCGATCACCTGCTGGTTGTTGGACGAGGTGGCTGAGCGTGGAACAACGGCCGCTGCCAAGGCAGCCCCTGCCAGTAGCATCAACGCAGCTGACGGAGTTGCGTGCGAGCGTCTTCTGAGCGGTGTCATGACATCCGTCGCTCCCGCGCGTAGCCTCGACTGCTTCCCGACTCGGGACGAGCAGCGGCTGTGGCACGCGCTGAGCTACACCGGCCCGCGGTGAGAGAACTCCCGACGCTCTCTTGCTGTGACGTGTTTTCGGTGTTTCTCCCGTGCCCTCTTCCCCTCCTCGTTGCGCGGTGCTCGAAAGATGCGTGATAGGAGAGGGGATGAAGTGGGCCGCAACGTGGTACTCGAGGAAAGCGCCCGTCAGGGACTATATCGCCATCTCTCGGAGGTCGCTCGAAACGAAAAGTTTGCCGAGAGGTTGTTTGCAAAGAGGGCGGGAGAGGAAGCTGGATTGGCTGGAAACTTTTCTGGCGCAAAAGCTTGTCTGGGCGCCGCGACATGCTCGAATTTATGAATTGTAGTTTTAAAAAAATTTTCGGCAAAATTTTCACACAAATATAAGAGCCGTAAATTTGCGTTGTAAAGGCTGGAGAATTGCGACATATGTTAAATTTCTGATACTTATTTTATATTGCTATATTTATAGTTATCAGCAGCATTACAATAATTTTAATTATCCGTCTCCGTTACGTTGCCGCTATTCAGCCCACCTTCACCTATTTAGCTTTTCGAAACAAACTGTTTTATGTATTGTTCCATGACACACTATGTCTCTCGTTGTAATTTGAAAATACATATTTCAATGCGGCGTATGCGAAAGGGTACAATATTAGGGACTTTGAAAAAGAAATCAGCCGATTGTAGAATAGCCGGGCTATAAAAATCCTGCCGACACTATAGCTCTTACAGCGGTTCCTCTTGCCGACGCAGTCACGAACACGATTTCCTCTTTCACAATCACAATCATTATGGAAACTACCACACGACAAGCATTCAGATCCCCGCTTTAACTAAGGTGTAGCGCGTCTGATTCCCGGGCCAAGCGCCAGTGGTTTCCGATGTGCCGATGGTGTGGATTTGCGCCATCTGTAGGAGTCTCTTGTAACATCCACCTTTTAGACTAGTGCGCATTTTCCCCTCACTCCGATGACAGCGTTGACACCGGCTTTTCTGCGACATGAACCTTTTAGCTTTCGCGTGAAATTGGCTGCAAATTCGTAGAAACACTGTCGAAAAGCCTAATACTGCAAAATGCAGGCAGCAGATAGTTTGAAAAGTAGGCTTTTTCTCGTGACAGTAGTGCGAAGCAAGGAGCACGCTTTACAGGCACTGTTTCTGCACGAACGCCAAATCGCGAAGAGAAATACGAGTTCGTTTTATGTGTTTTTTAGATCAATGAGCGACTATTTTACCCGCTGCATATGAGAACTCAGAAAAATTATGGAGTGGCATTTTTTTCTCTTCCAGTGATACCTGCTCTTCAAGTTCCGTGAATGGCTCTTGGTGACTTCCACCTCACTGTACAAATGGCCGTCAATATTCTTGTAAAGAACAGAGAGCAGAGTCCACTTATTGCTTAAAACGCCACAAAAGTTCACACATTTAGTCCTGTTTTTGACTGCTTTATAGATTTCTCAAAGTAAGAATATTCCGTTTTTTTTTTTCCTTGAAACGTAATGTATGACTTATCGAGATGTGCTTTGCTATCGACATAGAAAAAATCTCACTAAATACGGCACTATGCATACATGAAAACGTATGCCCTATTGCAGTTTAATGAGTCTCAACAGAACTAATAATGATATGCTTTTGGTATACGAGAAGTTTAACCTGCGACTGTCAGGAATTTTTAAAGAATAGCCTTTTTAAGATAGGAGAGCGCTTTTTCGGCACAGGAGTGTCAGCGGTTCAGTGCACCAGAATACAGCTAAGTCGTGCAACCTAGCAGGCTGGTTAATTAATATCGAGCACTTAACATTTAACTATTACCGATAGGATTCTCATTTGCCGAGAGGCTTGTAGCCCACCGTAAATAATATGTCAGTTTTTGGAATTTCGAAAATACCGTTATCAACGCCGCTGCAGCGCGTGTACTATTAGGGTAGCACATAGGGTGCCTCGATGCCTGCCCACCGCGCCGCCGTTCAGGGTGGTGACAGCCTTTGTACCGCTCCGTGCCGCCGTTCGGCAGACGCGCCGCCATTTTGGTTCGACGTTGCTGCCCGTTGCACGTGTCTCCCGTGCGGTCGACGAGTTGGTGAGGCGGCATTTTCGTGCTCTCGTGAGCAACCGACATTGAAAACATTTTCGCACACGCTCTTGCAGTGTAACAGTATTCTTATCGTTCACCCGTGGGTGGGTGAACAAGATAAGAGAATGACGGGCTGCTGCGTTCCGCTGCTGTGCACCGGCTCATGGAAAAAAGGACTGCGGACTTTTCGGTTTCCCCGAGACCCTGAGAGAAGAAAGAAGTGGGAGGCTCAAGTGAAGCGGGAGAAGTGGAAAGCGACTGACACATCTAAGATATGCGAGGTATGTGATCGAAGCTTGCTTGTGCCTCGGAGTTTGATAGGGAAGTTGTCTAAGTTGGTCGGCCGTCGTTTAACGCGTAGCATTTCTTCTTCATACGTGACGTGTACAGAATGTGTCCGCGGTGGCTGTGCAGCCTATGTTTAGTATACAGCCGCAAGTGTTATATCGTTGGATAGCTTATGTCCAGTATAACTACGCTGCGCTCATTAGAGGTTTCAATTAATTACTGCTAGTTAATTGTAATTAAATTGCTGTTTACGCTGCATTATTTAGTCATATATTTTTGGAAAGCCTATGTAGGGAGACTTAGGTGCCTTCGGTAGTTTTCCCTTTACTGTTCTGTCTTGTTTGTTTGCAGCTGCAGGTGCGCATGCTTATGTCGCTCTACTTAGTGTGCGCAACGTGTCGCGACTCAGTGCACCTTCACTGCGATCCTGATAGCGGTACGTGAATAATCGCGGTGGTATAAGCCGAAAGTTCGATGATGCGAATTTGTTTCAGCATCCCAGTAAATAACCAAAATGTTAGCAGTGATCAGCTCGGTGGTGTCAATATGACACTTTCGTGAATATAAGTGCCTCTGCATGATAGTTCAGAAGAGCCTGTCCCGCTTACTCTGTGTGCTTGCATGTGTGTTCTGCTTGTCTCTAAGATTGCTTCCGTGTTAACATTTTCTAGCGTCACTTTGAGCCTGACCAGTGCGAAAATGCCAGACAAGACGGGCGGCGGCTGCTGAAGTCTACTGCAGTTCCGACTCTCTTTGATTTTAGACGTAAGTAATGATTTCTTGTGAGTCACTGTGTTGCTTCCAATTACAAGCGTTATGCGTATTGAATATGAATGCCTTTATTTCTCCATGCAGCGCAACCGAAACGCAGGAAACCTCATGTGAGGCGACGAAGTTTAGCTGATTCTGCAACTTCAGCTACCGAATCATTTCAGTCGACAGATATTGCCTCACCCGGACCTTCATCTCCCAACGATCAGGAGCTAGACACAGGTGAACTCTGCATCAGCGATAGCACAGAAGAAGAGGAACAGGAGGAGCACTGTGACATCCTGGATGTTGACTCACTGTCAACAAGCGAAATGCGGAAAGCTCTCCAGGACATGCAGAAGAAAAACTCTCAGCTTAAGGAAAGTCTGTCTGTCGCTAAAAGAAGATGAGGACTGCTACGAGGCAAGCAGCCAAGCTGGAAACAAAGGTCACAATGTTGACTGCCAACTTGAAATATCTGAACGAAGACCAGAAGACAGCTCTAGAAAGGCAGGATAGAACATGCCGCACGTGGAGTGCCGACACAGTAAAAAAGGCACTGCAACTCAAGTTCGCCTGTGGAAGTACAGGTTATGACCTCCTCATAGAGCAAGGCTACCCCCTGCCATCACGGCGCACACTATGTAGAAGATTGCAGCATCTGTCTTTCAAGCCTGGCGTGCTGCATGAAATATTGTCTGCAATGCAAACAAAAATATCTTCAATGAAAGATATCGAAAAAGATTGCATACTATTTCTTGATGAGCTGGAAATCCGGAGTGGGATAGAACTTGACCGTGGCAACGATACTCGTGCTTGGAATGATAACATTGCCTTCATCTGACCTGCCAGCAAAGCATGCGCTTGTCTTTATGGTGGGTGGCACAAATACCCGTTGGAAACAAGTAATTGCTTTTCATTACACAGGTGCTTACGTCAGTGGAGATGTGCTCAAGGACTTCGTATTCCACCTTATCAAGCTCTGCACAGACATTGGCCTTCGTGTGCGGTGTGTCACTTCTGACATGGGAAGCTCCAACCGCGCGATGTGGAGGTCACTGAACTTAAGCAGCTCTCGCAACGCTGTTACAGTGTCCAGTGTGCCGCATCCCTTCATAAGCAACGAGACACTACATTTTATGCCAGATCCTGCCCATGTGCTGAAGAACGTGAGGGGACATTTTGTTCGGAAAGATCCGATGCACCTGAGTAGCGAGATAGTTTCACGGTTCAACTTACCGACAACTGAAATAACAGTCGAACACGTTGAGGCTCTTTTGAACTTAGATAGCGATCAACTACAAGTTGCACCTAATTTAACCCATGTGCATGTGTCCACTGGGCACTTTACAAAAATGAAAGTAGGAATAGCTGTACAATTATTTAGAGAGTCGCCTGCAGCTATTCGGTATTATATCGAGCAGCGGCTACTACCACCTGAAGCTGAGACAACTGCGTGGTTTCTTGAACTGATCTCAAAGTGGTACTCCCTGATGACAGCTCGCCACCCAGTTGTGGCTCTTAGCTTCATGAGTGAAGAGAAATACAGGAAAGCAAGTTCAGTGCTAAACCTCACGGTTGAGGTCATTAATAGCCTAAGCATTGGTGTGAAGAAGGTATGGAAGCCATGCCAGGCAGGTTTTGTTATGTCGACGAATGTTATTTTGCAGCTGCACATTTTTCTCCTGAAGGAATGTGGATACAAGTTTGTATTAAAAGGACGGTTTGCACAGGACTGCCTGGAGAACTTATTCTCTGTTATAAGAATGCTGACACCAGTCCCGAGTCCATATGACGTGAAAAATGCCATAAAGATTCTTTCCGTGAGCCAGTTCTTGAAAGTGCCAAAATCCACCAGTTATGACACTGATGACAGTGAGTACCTCGTAGACATTTTTTCTGCTGAAATTAGGCACGTACAGCAAGAAGTCCCAGTTGACGTAAATGATTTTGATTTTGTAGATCTTGAGCCTCTTTGTCATATTGAAAGCAACATTGTGGCCCATCTAGCAGGGTTTCTGGTGAGGCCACTGCTGTCAACTGTAACTTCTTGTGCTGTGTGCACAAATGCGCTTACTGCAGAAGAAGTGGGAGAGGAACATGCTCTTGTGCAAATGAAGGAATATGTGAGTGGTGGAAGGAACCTTACTTACGTTAGTCGTGGAGTACTGAGCCTCGTTGAAAGCTGGGAGAGTGCCTTCAAAAAGTTTTCTGAGGAAAGTGACATATGCCGATTGAAAAGCCCCATGAAAACTTTGAGGCGCATCCTGGAAGAATGTGTACCTCCTTTTTCGGTGCACTGCAGTGACCACCCCACTCTGAACAAAAGACTACTTGAGCGCTTTGTAACGCTGAGGCTACGCATCTATTTGCGTTGGCTGATGCAGCCTGATGATTCATGTGACGGATATGGCAGCAAGACAGTCGCTGGTGCTAACCTTGAATAAAATTTATTTTGCAAAGTCTATATACATTTTCGCAAGCTACCTGTTTTCTGTAAACATCACTGAGTGCATGAAACGACCGCTGTTATTAAAACACATTTAAACCTCCGCATTTGCTTTAGAGATATGTATGCAGAGTGCTATTATGCCACCAATACACTAATTGGAAGCTCAAAATTGTAGCTCATGTGTAATCTAGACTCATCGTGTACAGCATCACTGTGAAATAAAAATACGGCCGGGACTCTGTGATATAAGGCCGTGAACTGCTGTTAAACGCAGCAAACGAAACATGTGCTTCAAAGTTTCGAGGGAGCCTACCAACACGTGAACGGAAAAGCGTTGTGTAATTTCACAAACGGTTTTGTCAAAAAAATTTTCCACCGTCCAAACGAAATAGTATTGCGACAGTGAAAACTCAATTAACATTCCGACTCGCCAATCGCCTCTCCTCGTAACACCGCAGCGCTCTGCCAACATGACTACTGTGCTTTTTTACAACAGAATATGAGCTCTGCATTTCAGCACGAAAGCATAATTCCACACATGCCAGAAATTTTCAGCTTCCGATGCGATTGGTGAGAATCCTGCCCTTTGCAACGATAGCTCGGCGGGCGCGCGAGGCGCTTCTTAAAACCAAAATGGCGGCGCCGCGGGGCTGTCACCCCCTGTACGGCGGCGCGGCGGGCAGGCATCGAGGCACCCTAGTAGCACACGGTCAAAAGCGAAACCGCGCGGCCAGATGGAGCACTAGCCATGTCAACGAGCGCGCATCAGGCAGCGGTGGAGATGTCACGGGCTCGTTTCGCAGCGCCCAACTGGGAAAGGAAAATCACATGACAGGCGCGCCGACGTCTGACACGCGCTGGTAGGCGTGGCCAGCACTTTTTCTGGTCGCGCTTCTTTGTCTTTGGCTTTATGTGGCTCCAGAATTGCTTGCCCTGCAGCGGCGTCGAGAATGGCACTTCCGAAATCTAAAATTGATATGGATATTACTAACAGAGGAGCCTTTGTGTTGTAGCTAAGAAGTCAACTATTGATATTAATTAACTAGTCCGCTTGGTACGACGTCTTAGCTGTATTCTCATGCACTACATCGCTGACAATGCTACGCCGCAAAAAACCGCTCTTTCAACTTAAAAATACTATTTTATAAATTGCCGACAGTCATGGTTGAACACACTATAAATATTGTCTGCTGGTGTGTGTTCCAGCAATGAACACTCTAATGGCTACATTGTTTATATTCCAGTGTGCAGCAAGCCCGATGAATGTAAGACAAACTGCCGCAGGGCGAACTAAACATGCTTAGCGGTTTGAAACATTTTGGTAATATCGATCTGACAGGACAGACATATAACTGCTGAACGAAAACCCCTAGTAGCGCACCTACTGGCAACACTAATCAGAACTGTTACTTGGAAGTGCTTCTGGTAACTTCTGGAAACGTTTTGAGGATGTTTTGCTATTTCTATGTGTGTAATTGTTTTCTCGACGTTCAAACGAAATTTTTTCTTCGATTCTAGCTTCCCACCTGAAAGTTGCAAACTTTGAATTATAACACTAAACATCCTGATTTCTGACGAAAGCTCCCGTTATTATGAAGTCCGGAAACATACGAAATAAAGGTCATCCATGCACTGTAGCGAATGAAACTACTCCCTCTTTGTAGCTTCCCGGCACAGAATAAGAAAGATTTGAAAGGCCGCCACCAATTTTTTTAATCGAGTTTTATGAGGTAAAAACGTTTTTTGTGGCATATTAATGCCAGTGCTGGCGGACGTCAGAAAACAGGCGATTAATAAGTAAGCTCTAAAGTAAGCTCTAAGTAAATTCGTATAGCTAACTTTTTAACTATTACATATAGGCACCTGGTTGAAATTACAGATTTATAGCCAGCCATTAGTAATAGCCATATGAGTCTTTAGATTGTCTGAAACGCGATTGCCCTCGCGCCGGGGTTAAACAAATATGGGCTATTCCTTACGATATTCGAAAACCTATTTAAAGAGTACAGCGAGGTCCATCAGTACACGTCACTCCATGGCGCATCGGTCACGTGACATTCTTTGCCGCGCTTGCAACCGAGTAGCAAACTGGCGTGGAGAACGGCATCGCGGGCAAGACAGATTGTCACGTGGTACGCGTACCAAGGAGTGACGCGATTTGATGGACTTCGCTTTGCGCTACCCGCAGGCGTTCGGTATTCTAGTGGCGAGAGTAATGTCCCAAATTTGTTGAGGCAGGTCGACGAGGCTAACCGCATTTTCGAAAGTCTAAAAACTGATAGGCTACTGCTAACAGCCGAATAGAAATTCCTAATTGCAACCAGGTGCCTATTTCAAATAGTTAGCTGCTGCGGTGGCTCAGAGGTTATGGTGCTGTGCTGCTGATTCGAAACTCTGTCCGAATTGAAACCGTAAAACTGAAAGCGGCCAATTGAAATAAGTTTAGAACCCCTATGCATTTCCGCCGGTGTCCAGCAATGAACTGTGTGCTGTTTTCACTGAAACTCCCATCTTTAGTTATTCATTATAGTTATCATTCTATTACAAAAGTGCACTAAATTAATAGAACGCGGCTGAATAGCAAGAGTTTCAAGCGTGGCGCCCTATATAGTTCTCACGCTTCGGAGTAGAAGGCGCTGCAGTTTGAGAGCTCAGTTTGTCGACCTACCAAGTGGTGGCGCCAGCGCCCTTGAAGATGCCGGAGTGCGATCAATATTCAACTAGATTTTGAACACTTGCGCGCGCGCTGTCCCACGTGCCAAAGCGAAAGGGGCCTTGGAACGCGTGTTAATGCACTTCACTAGTGAAGTAGTTTCTTTAGTGCAAAAATAATCATCTGCTTTGTTCACTGATAGGCTAAAATGTATTGGGCATTCGCAGTGGGGATCATCAAACGCGTCAATGAGACTTTGCACTGGTGACGCTGTCCCGCTAGGGGCATCTGTTGACATTCTACTAAAACCTTTCGCGTTCTACTTTAATGCTGGGGCAACAGGATCAGGCGGTCTCTATTACGCGTTGACGGAGTAACAGAGTAATTACGATAGTGAAAAAAATTATTTTCTTTCTTATTTAACGATTCACATATCGAGTGTCAAGTGAAGCAGCAGCCAATGAGTTTGGGTAGAGATGAAAGAATCTTTTTAATGCTACGCATGAAGTGCACATTCCTCAACATCTCTTTGTTGGACATCTTACACGCACACATTAATTATTGTAGGCGGCTTATTGACCTATTTGGAAAGCTTGACAGAGTGAGGAAACGCTGACACTAGTGGTCTTTTCCTCTCAATGTTACTGAGTAGCAATATCCTATAGGTCTGCCTTAAGCTTCATTATTCTGAGATAACTGAACTCGGCAGAAAAAGATCAACTGCCAATCTCTGAAATGTCATTTGGGATTTCGAAAGAACTTATATCAGGTGAAATTTCTGTAAAATTTAAGACGTTCGTCATTCGGCGAGCACCAAAGGTCGAGGCATGCTGTGAAAAAAAAAATGCCAGCCAGGAGTCAAACTCGAAATTTCTCAGTTACAGTTTGAACGTGCTAAGAACTGCTACCATTGCGACCTCTGCTGTATTTAATCAGTTGATGAGTGTAAGTGAAAGGACAGAACGCAGGTACGAGAGAAAGGTCAAACGGAAAGGGGCAACTCGCATTACACCGTGACCGTTCCGCCGACTCGTAGAATGCCATCAATGGATGCGCCCCGTTCGTGCGCGCTCCTGTGTCGAGCAGTAGCATTGGTTGGTGCTGCCCTCCTCGAATTACGTTCGGCGCAGCACCTAACAGTTCTCAAGGCAGGCATCTATGTCTTTATTGTTTGCAGGGAATAGCGAATAGCCCCGCTATTTTTCTTTTTGGAGAAGGGGAAAAATAGCCATCTCCTTTAGGAGTGGCTCCCCCTCCTTTTGTAATTTTTTTTCAGGCTCCTTGCTACCGAACGTCGGCTAGCAAAACACAATTTTTCGAAATGGGGCAAATAAATCACTCACTGCCGGAGGATTACCACGGCTCTTTGGTGAGCTGCAATGGAAACAAAGTTATCGGCGAAGAAATGAAAAGCGCCGAACTTAAGTGCGTGCGAAGGACTTGCGAGATAGAAAAAAAAACCTGTGCTAACGTTTGAAGGTTTGGCGAGGTTTATCTCGGAAAGATGTCAGGTAAGGGCAATAAAACAGCCCTAATGGCCCTGCTGCGCTCTTTAGCATGCATTGCAGGTTTTATCAAAAGGTGAGTAGGGAAATCAATAGAATAAAGAGTAAAAGAATACGAAGACGCCTTGTTGGCTCGTGTCTGTGGGAACATATATTCGGGAGCGAAGTGTGCGTCATAGCAAGTGAAATTTCGCTTTACACATGGGAGTCGAACTTAATTTGTGCACTGTTGTCTTGTCCGTCGCGATTTCATTTCACGTTTGATGCATGCATTTCTCTCCTATTCGAACTAGGTCCTCTCCCACTCTCTAATGAGTCGCTTGAAGCACTAAATTTCCCAGACTGCGGACGACATGCTCACTTGTTGAGAAGAAAGCGCTCACTGCAACCCGCTTAGATGGGGCTTCATTTTTCGTCTTTTTATCTCCTGAGTTCCTTTTTGCCTTTGCGCATTGTTATGCCAAGAAGAGTGGCAGCGCTTTTCTATATTGCTGCGCTATATTTACGGGAGAAGTAAGCTTGCTTGTCGTGTATTACCCGCGGCAGTGGTCGTTCTTCACAGGAATTTTGGCGCTGCGTTGAGGTGACCCCAGGGCATCTCGACTTGCTGTTTCCTCTTTCTGTTGTTACACGCGTCTATCTGGACGCGTCTAACAACGCTACTGGGCCTCAAGCCCCAGAATGTGACAGAAAAAAAGGAACTAGACGAAGGGTCAAAAGCACCCACGTAGAAACGCAAGCAGTGGCGCGGGTAGTGTTCAAGTGAGCGCACGCTGCAGCACTTTCCTTGTTAGTCTTTCCGACCAGCCGAGTGAGAGACGCAACTGAGCTGCGTTAAAGTTTGTGGTTGAGAGTGACTTTTTCTTGAAGATTGTACCCGAGTAGAAGCAGGATAAAAAGAAACATATCTTCTTCCGCCGTGCCTGTGGGGTTTGAGCGTGTCCAGCCAAATATAGAAAAAGAGAAGGCCCAGTTTGGTTTGGTTTGGTTTGGTTATGGGGGTTTAACGTCCCAAAGCGACTCAGGCTATGAGAGACGCCGTAGTGAAGGGCTCCATAAATTTCTGACCACCTGGGGTTCTTTAACGTGCACTGACATCGCACAGTACACGGGCCTCTAGAATTTCGCCTCTATCGAAATTCAACCGCCGCGGCCGGGATCGGAAGGCCCAGTTTGGATCAGCATCATTAGCAGGCTGTCACTTTAGGAAGGCGTTCGTCAGTAGCAATACGCTTAATGTTTTTGGTTGTCTGATACAAAGGCATGGCGAGTTATGTTTTTCATAGGCCCCGGAGTGTAATAGTTTAATGCGATAGCGTTAAAGGCCACGTTACCCAGAAAATGCGGCGTCGGCGTTGTGAAGGAATGATCACGAGCATGACTCTGGCAGGTGGTGTCCAGAAGGCAATATAGGATTCAGGTGGGCCACCTAGGTCACTTGACTTGCGAGGTCATCACAAGCTGACCATCGGATTGTCAGCAAACTGCCGACCATGGCAGGTGGAAATTAAATTAATGATTGGTCTTTCGAAGAGCATACTGAGTCGCACAAGGCCCACAGCTGGGAACACCTGACATCGCAGTGAAGTGGCGCATCGCTTAACCTCTGCATCACTTCGCCGGGAGGGGTATAAAGACTCTCAGGGATGTATGAATGTAAAGCAGAGAATGATGTTCTGCACATATGCAATTAACTCATTACGCTATCGCGTCATACCCCGAACACGGAGTATAAGTGTCTCCTTCAATTTTAAATTGGCAGTTGATAACCCGTCGTCCCAACCAACAAATGTTTATAAAGAGAAGAGTGTCGTAGCGTCCTAGCCAAGTGCAACGACCTGAGTTCTTTTGAGAGGAGTGATGTTTTATTCGGGGAATTTTCTTTATTCAAGAAATCTGAGTACCAATATTTGGAGAAAGAAGGATTTCTACGGTGTTTAGAAAATTTTAAGGAAGCGAAACTGCATCAGTCTTTGTATTGTCGGAGTTTTCAAGCAACTGGAGGAAGAAACGGCGTGAAATATGAACTCTTTGGTCTACCTGAAGAAATTTCTGTTTGGGGCGCAGCACATCACTGTTGAAAGCCGCGTCATCAAGTCTTCAACTTTTTTTTCGTTCTCCAAAGTTAATTATTCAGTAACCAATGATTACTGGTGTTCAATTATTGCCTTCAAGAATAATGTGCGAATTTGGAAGTTGCAGATCATCCTTATAAACAATTGACTTAAACGTTTGCACGAGCTTATCATTAAAGCAGCTTTGTTTACCAGCCTTAAAAAAAGGCCGTCAAATATAACAGCCGCCGCGCGACTGTTGCTCGTGCGTATATCTCGCCCGTTACACGCATAGCCCGATCGAGGACAGCGCCTGAAAAAAGCGGATTTCGTTATCTGAGGCGGTTCTTGGGACGCTGAACTACCCCTGTTGCCGTCTGATAGTTTTGGCATTTCTTCTCCTTTCATTTAAGACCACTGAAAAAAAGAAATAAGTAAAAGGCACGTACATTTCTGAATGCATTTAAGTCGGCTGTCTTTCAAGGCGACATGCAACTTGCCCGTTGTCTCTTTATTCTTGGCATCATATTTTTAAAAAATAGCTAAGTACTGTCTACTAACTAGTTAAATTTCCATAGTGTAAACTTTTTATGTGTAGTATAGAAGAGGCCAGCGTTGGTCAAGCACTTATTGACTTGTTACAACGTAATGTTATGGTACGTATCAGACAGGAAGTTCGTAGCGTCGTGCGTCTATTCCACTAATTAACCATAGTCAACGTCCAGCAAGAGATTAACAGATAAGTGCCAAT
Organism: Amblyomma americanum; assembly: GCA_030143305.2. Lineage (NCBI taxonomy): Eukaryota > Metazoa > Arthropoda > Arachnida > Ixodida > Ixodidae > Amblyomma > Amblyomma americanum. The sequence continues at coordinate 24,048 of JARKHS020002968.1, forward strand.
AGGCGTAACCCAGAATGCGACACCTTTTGTTGTATACCTCCTGTAAACAAGCGGCGAATAGCATTGGCGAGATCGTGTGTCCCTGCCTGACACCCATCCTTATTGGAATTTTACTGCTGTGTTTAAGAATAGGTGTTCAGCCGTTCTAGGTACCTCTTTCAGTCACATAGCGCAAGCTACGAAACATGGCTGTTCGTGAAGAAAATGTTTCACGAACGGTTACTCTGAAGGAGAAAAAAAAGATGTGGATTTGTGAAGGCTTTTATTGCGGCTCGTTGAAGTGGTGGACTTCATATATTTACCTCAAAATCGGATGAAAGGAGGAGCGCAGAGAACGACAATGCTAACTGCGGTTGTCCTAGCTTAGTGGGGAACTGTGTCACGTCGTAGACAAGAACATGGCCGATCACAACTTTTTGCAATGCTGGGGCACACCTGTTCGTTTCACTCATCGTATTACTCGTCGTCGTTGACAAGCAGTGAGGCAACGGGATCCAGCATTGCTTCCTTCAAGAGGAGATGAGTGCCTCAGGACAGGCCGGTAGATGTCGCTCTTCGTTGTCGAACACTCCACCATTTTGAATCACGCGCTCATTTAGCCACGTCAAAATATTAGTTCGGAACACAAGATTTCGAAATTTTTGGCACATCCCATCATTCAAAGTTGCTTGCACACATCGAAGTTCTATTTCATAATAAATATTAGCACCTTTCTCGCGATTGTAGCAGTCGGCGCAGCCTCTGTGATTCAAAATGGCGTCATTTGATTGCACAGTGGGTGTCACCGCTCTGTAAAGGAAGATGCATCGATGTACAACTTGAGCGTCGTTCCATCGACATGCGTGATGCCCGTGTAGTGAGGCGCCCATGTAAGGCAGTTGCCGATCTTTGTAGTCTAGCAGGGACAGATTAGTGCGCAGAAACGATTTTTCCATCCAGAGTAAAAGAAATAAAAATAATAAAACGGTAATTATTATAAGGACAATGCTCGCAGATAAAGCAGCGAACTATGGAAAGAAAAATGATAGGTGTAACATTAAGAGACAGGAAGAGGGCAGAGTGAGCGAGGGAACAAACGTAGGTTAATGACACCTAGTCGAAATCAAGAGGAAGAAGTGGGCGTGGGCAGGGCATGTAATGCGAAGACAAGATAACTGATGACACTTAGGGGTAACGGAGTAGATTACAAGACAAGGCAAGCGTAGCATAGGGTCGCAGAAAGTTAGGTGGGCGGATAATATTAAGAAGTTTGCGGGGATACGCTTGCCCGGAGCTGGCAAAGGACATTGTTCATTGGGGAGACATGGGAATAGCATTTTCCCGGTGGTGGCCGTAGTCAGGCTGATGATGACGAATAATGAGCGTCTCATTGTGGAGTCCCGCAAGCGCCGTTGCAGAGCGCATTATTCTTGCAGAACCTTTGCTAAATTCTCCAGTCCTGTATTCCAGTGCGTATGGCCGCGGAAGTGTAAATTGAACTAATATAGTTCAACTCTTGCGGACGTTTGAGAACCTCTTATTAGCAACCTGTTAACATCAGCACAATAATGGCATTCCATTGTTATGACTTCTCGGCATTCGTTTCCTGAGCACTCTAGCGCAAAAGTTTTCACAAGGAGACCCTTTCAGTAATGATTCTCCCCTTAACCAAACTTTCCACAGCTGCGAGGCCATACAGTCCTAAAGCTGCTATCAACAATGGCCGAACCGGTGACCTATGGCGCAGTCAGCACCGTCTCGTGGTATCGACCGGTTTTTTCTACTTGATTATGTGTGCGCAATGCCGCAGCCTCTAACCTTCTCGCGCAGTAATGGGATTTTCTCAAACCATATGCGTAGTGAGCCAAACAACACTGCGAGAATTGCTGCTACGAATAGCACTGAAACAATGGTCGTGGGCAAGCAGTGATCATCGAATCGAACCCGGGTTTAGGCTGATGGTAGTCAAAAACCAACAACCTGCGTTCGCTGAGGTGGCCTATTCAGTATCTCCGATCGAAAGCAGGGCTTTACGCTAACACCAGTGCATTGTTTTCAAGCTTCACTGCCTTTGTCTTGTAAATGTCTACTGTATTCTGATTTAGGCGCGTAGGCTTGAGGCGGGATCTAGTGTTCATCAACTCGGTAGCTCGTTTTAGTTCGGAGAACAGCTTTGAGGGGGAAGTGAATTTTTGACATCACAGTCATAAAGCAACAAGAAATTACATCGAATAGGCTATTTCTCGACCCGAATAATTCAGAGAAGAGCTGTCCCCGCGGCGGTGTTGCTGATTCTCGCTCTCGTATCTCGCCCCACATCTTCCTGGGCACCGGATTCTAGGAACGTTCTCTTTGAAGCAGACCAGCAGCGCCATCAGCCAGCCCGCGACAAATAGGCCAGTACCAGCAACAGAGCAAAGTACGGTGTTCTCTCCCACTCGCCGAAGCTGCCTTATCCTCCCGAATTCGAGCTTGCAGGGTGGGCAGGAAAGAAAGGCGGTGTGCCCCGAAACGAAGACACGAAAACATGCGAGCTTCCCTTGGGGCGACAGCGGGACGTGAGGGGGGGGGGTGGGGGCTCGTAGCGGTGATACGAAGACACGGCGGCCTCGGCGAGTGCATGACTGGTGCAACTCTGACGAAAGCCTTGGTCGGTTACTGAGACGTCTGTTTTCTCCCGTTCGCTCTGGGCTGTCTGGAGCGCAGGGCAGTGCAAGAGCTCAAAGCATCCTGTAGCAAAACAGTTGCTCATCTGCTATCGGATAGCCCGTGCTGGTTGTTCGACGTCACATGAGCAAAAATGCTTGTGTTGTGCGCCGCAGTGAAGCAATCAGTGCAGGCAAGGTGCGCAAAAATTTATTTTCCCTCCTAGCATGAACAGATGGAATTTGCGCTCGCCTGGAAAATTGAAAGGAGGTAGGCGAATAGCATGCTGCTTCTCGTATTTGAAAGTACCATTTCTACTTCGCTTCGCCAGGTCATGCGCTCTCATGAACACAGGCGCGACTTAACTTTGCCAGTCCACTTGAAGCGTAGCCTCCAAATTGTATGTGCTGATTGGTAGAGTGATTAGCATTGGCGTTTGCTGCAAGCTTGCAGTAAACGTCCATTGGGAGCTATGCGTCGTTACTAGCATTTTCTGGGTATTCTAATTGGCATTCAAAAAGACAACTGTATATAACTGCTTTTTCCCAGCTCAAGCCAAAGACTTTTTATTCGACAGACAGCGCCTGTGTCTGTCCGCTCCTTTAGTCCCGTCTTTTTGCGCTGCACCTTTTCCTGCGAAATGTACCGACTAGCCCAGACTAATACCATTTTTCGTGTTAGTATATCTCAGGATGGCACAAAACGCTATTTCATATGCAAGAATTTGGCCGATTAAATGACCTACATTCACTTACACTTGTGTGTCATTTCACTGCTGCTCTGTAATCCTAGCGATCGAGAAAAATGCGCGGTACTTATAGATGAGAGGCCTTCTGGTAGCCGGTTTGATCATTTGCGCCTAATTTCGAACGAAGTACTTTAAGTTTAAGCCATAAGCAACAATTTATTACGCCGATGAGAGCGGCTGCAGCACCATAATACTATCGCCAGTCTTTTCTCTGCAAACAGTGGTGCTACAAATCGCGTAGCATTTAATGGCACTGAAAGTAATGAAAAGCGCAGTAACTGTCTCACGTCTTGGTGGTCACTTCAACCGCCGCGAGGGAAGGTTGATACGAGAGAGTGAAAGAAGAGAAAGAGGTGACGTAATGAAGGGATGCGGTATAAATTCGGCCACCTGGGTTTCTGTATAACGTGGGGGCGGTGGCTTCCCGGCCTTACGGGGCTGGGATATGGGGTCTCTCGCACATGTGGCGGGGACTCCTTGTCACCGGGGGTATCTGCTGCTAAACCGTCGTCGTCGCTTCAGATGACGCGGTTGTTGCGACGCGCATCCTTTCTTTCAATATTTCTTCTCACATCTTTCAACTCTCCTACTGTCGGCGCAAGGCAGCGATTGTGGCTCAGCTTGAGCCAGTGGGCAGGCCCGTGCACTTTCCTCTCATTCTTCCTGCAGTCGCAGCAACAACAACAACACGACGTGTGCCGAACATCGTACAGCACACGGGCGCATTTCGCGTACCGCTTATATCGAAACGCATCCGCCGCGGTGCTGGAGCCAACGGTATTCTCTCCTTTCCTCCTTGTATGTGCCGGCTGTGCGAAATAGAAAGGAGAGGTGCCTGGGGCGGGACACAAATTTCAAGGTCGTCGTAGGTGACTAACTAAAAAATTGGCAGTGGCTTAGCTCACCTATGCCAGGATATCCGTAGCCAAAACAAAGGCATACAAGCTAAGCCTTGGTTAATCTTGATTGCAAGTCCAGGTTAGTCTGGTTGCCTGGCTAGTTGTTGTCACGTGCTTCTTCACGCGGTTGGTCACGTGACCGGTCACGTGGTTGGTTACGTGGTGCGGTGCGACCACGGTGGGATTGCGAGCACGGCGGAACTGCGAGTTAATGGCCAATGTAGCCTTCGCTACATCTTTTTGCTACAAAATGTAAACCCGGAAATGAGTAAAGAAACGGACTCAGCTCTGCAGTTATAGGTCTCTTTTTTTTCATCTTCTTACGCAACCGCTCACCATATTCGTTCCCTATTTTTTTTTGTCTTGGCTGTTTAGATCCTGTCTGCAGTTAAGAAAGTCACTCTGCTGTAATTGCAGGCGGAGGATAGTATCTTGATGAAGGCTATTAACGAAAACGAGCAAGTCAGCCACGCAGTTCCAGGCACCTGCCGCTGCGTATTGCTTAGTCACACCGGAAGTCTGCGTTAGTGTTCTTATAGGCTTTCGGTGTGCATGGCATTGCTGTTTCTTACTGAAAAAAAATAAAAATATAAAAGGAACAGATTTTTGCACCTGAATACCATCGAAGTTGAATGAGAAATAACTCGCGAAGTCGCAAGCACTCTTGTCTGTAGAATAGATATCAGTATGCTCGGCCCCATTCAGAACTTGGGTAAGGCAGGTACTTAAGTTATGTGGTTAGTCTTCATATCCCCTTTTTTAATGCGTTCACACTGCTCGATAAAATTTCTCGTAAAGGTTCTCCTTCTTTGGAGTGAAAATTGTTTCTTGGGGGAAAGGAAATGGCGCAGTATCTGTCTCACATATCGGCGGACACCTGAACCGCGCCGTAAGGGAAGGGATAAAGGAGGGACCGAGAGAAGAAAGGAAGAAAGAGGTGCCGCAGTAGAGGGCTCCGGAATAATTTCGACCACCTGGGGATCTTTAACGTGCACTAGCATCGCACAGCACACCGGCGCCTTAGCTTTTCGCCTCCCTCGAAACGCTGCCGCCACTTCCGCAGCGTGTATTTGCTTTCGACACAACAACTGCGACACGCGGTGTTCGTTAATACGGTGCATAACATGTAGAAAGTTCTTGTTTACAATAATATTGCGAGCAGTTGCTTGCATACGATGCTGCGAATTTCCAGGGTAATATTCTACATGAGCGCTTCTTTTCGCATCAAACCATTCGCGTGCATAGCGAGGTTCCTTTAGAATGTGCCGGACGGTTCCAAAGAATAGGCTTCCATTCCGCGTGGGAATGCACATGTCTCCAGCACCCCGTAGTAACGCCGCGCGTAATTACCGCAAGATATTACGCATGCGTCATTCAGAAGGTTGGCAAGGGAATGGCCCTCACGTCGCTCCGCTGCTCTTCGCGCCCTGGCCAACCGCGCGGCGATGCGGATTTGGAGGCTTTCCTTGCTTCCCCTCATCTTGAGATTGAAGGCGCTTCCTCTCCCCACCTCGGGACTAGCTTCCTTCTCTCGTGGGTCGTTTCTTTTTTGGCGAGGAATCGTGCGCGCCCGCGCAACGATTGAGGTTTTTCACCTTGTACGCGTGAGGAACGCGCCCTCGCTACGGTGGCTCTTTGATTTCTGCTGTGTAAGCCACTCGAGAGCAGCTAAAAGAGTAAGGTTCCTTCAAGTACGAGGCTCCTGTTCCCATCGGACCCGAACCCTTCATGTTGGCTACTACTTGTTAGGGCTGCCAAGGAGTTTGAAGAAGACAAGTACTGCGTCTAGGCTGTTGAAAATGCCTTAAAAGGATGACCCCATATGCCATATACACCAGATGCTCACTGCCATCTTGAGAAGGTGGCGTCATCTAGTGTCTAGTCTTGAAACGACCTCTATGGTGGTATGCGCGGTTCCAATCAGGACGTAGGTTTCACATTATTTATTTATTTATTTATTTGCAGTTTAAAATTGCGCACAGAGAGAAGGTTTGCAAGCAGCAGTGTGGGCGTGCGGCCAAGAAATGGGCGGTACATCCGTAGATTTTGGCGCCGCAGGCGCTTCCACAGTCATGATGACGACGGAGAGAGGTCAAGAAAATATGACGAATTTCGTGTGAACTGCGGGCGGAAACACGGCGTAAGTGTAGCGCTGGTAGCGACTGTGGTCGAGGGAGTGATTCGGGGCAACTGCCGAGAAACCTTCCATGATATATGACTGAATTTGAAAGACAGACTGGGGTAGCCAGCTAGGAATATTGTTGGAAGCTAGCGAAGCGAGTCGCTTCTTTACGGGTATTTTCAGTGCGATGTTAGTCGCATTTCATTTGTCGAGTAGGCCCAGCGTCTATACACTCACTTCAGTGTCCCAACAGCTACGGCGATGCGTTTGTTTCGTGAATCCTGACGTGGATATGCAGCAAGCGACGTTTCGCTCCTACCATCACACCTACCAATGACGCCTCTCATGCCTGAAGCGGTGCAACAGAAACAGCCTGCGCCCACACACATCTCGCGCCTTTCGATGCACTTCGCTCGGTTCTGAAGATCATTTTTTCCGCTTCTGGTAGTTGTTGCTAGAGCCCACAAAAACGCAGTGGTAGCTGGACGACTTTTGAGCCTCGAATCGTGGCATTATCTAGACGCCAAAAGCTTTGCACCCACTTCGTCCCACAAAAAACTGCGTAGCACGTACATATTTTGCGTACCATGCCTTGGTTCGCCTGCCGCCGGCGCATACCCGGGAGGAGGAGTGGTTTGGTGCCATTTTCTTCCTAGCCTCGAAAACCGTGTGTAGGTAGAAAGGCCGACTAGCAAATATGGCTGCGAGGCCGTGACGAATGGTACAGAGGCCAAATAGACCGCTCAACTTATCATCATCATCATTTATTTTTCCCTTAAAGATCCAATCTGGGACATTACATAAGGAGGTGGGGGGGGGGGGGGGCAGCGGTGTGAACAGGCCATACATGAGCTCAGAGACAGAGCAATTGAAAGGTGGCACAAAATCATTAAGAATAACAAACTGCGTGGAAAGCGTCAGGTAAGCAAAACAATAAAAATGTAACAAACCATGTAGCATTAAAACTTTACGGGGAAATCAAATACACAAAACAAGAGTGGCAAAGCTGGAGAGGAAAAAAATAGGTGATGACGCAATAGTACCAGCAGATGGGATTGCTGGGAACGGAGCGTGAAGAAAAGTGGCTATTTGAGGTTCAAATGGTCAGTTGGTAGGTGCCTAAATTTTGAGAGATTAGACTCAGTAACGACGGTTTCGGGTAGATTGTTTCATTCTTCTATGGCGATAGGGAGGAAGGATATGTTGAAGGCATTAGTAGAACTGTGGGAAAAATTAGAACAAGTGAAGCAAATAACAAAGGTACTTATGCTACTAATAAGTGGGCAGTTGTTTTTATCGACAGCGGGATGTGATATTCTGTATGTCGCGAGTCTCTGCTAATGTGCGCTGGAACGTTTCTCGATCCAGTGAACTACTTTGTATCACAGGGCGCTCTCCTTATGCGAATTAAACGACTTAGTGTGACTCATGTTGCAAAACTTGCTAGCTACGAGGATGGTCACAGTGCTTGAAAAGTCTCTCATTTTGTACAGGCTACGCCGTAATCTTCACACGCATTAACTCTAGCAACGCAGCCGTATGCGCTGGAGGGTCCGTGCACTTGGTGCGTGTTTTTCTTCGGGCTTTTTATGCGTTCAATTGCAGCTTTTTTTTTCGCCGTTTTTTTCAGCTAGTTTTCAGTGCTGGTTTGCAGCAAAGTGAATATAAGGCTTCTGAGTGTAATAATGCTTTATCAAAAAGAAGCGTGCTGCTTTTTTATTACAAAAAGCTTTACTTTGCGTGTGACATTAGATAAATTGAAATTTGCGGAACGTGAGCCAAAAATACTTCATAAAGATTGTTACTGCGTGCATCTTAATTTTTCCTTTAACTTTTGACAGAAAAAGTATCGCCAGGGTTTCCGGAAAACCACCATGGCCCTCAATTGGAATAGATGATGGTTCTCTCTTTCTTAGTTATGCACTCTGTTTCACACAATAGAATATAAAACAATAAAAACAAGGAAGAAAAACCTTGAGATGGGAGTTCGTTTGATGGACTGAATATATTAAGCGCAGGGACTAGAGTTATTTATCCAATGACATGGATTTAAGCTTCTTTTCAGTTCATAGCGTTTGCACTCAAAGTCTATAGTACTTCTCATCACATATGTCTCGATAGGCTTACCCTGTAGATTTTAAAAACATCAAAACTCTATTGCAAATAGGTTTTATTTTGTTCAGAAACTGTCTATAAATTTTCACACATAAAATCTCATTACGTTTTTGTGTGCGGAATAGGAATATATCTGGCCGCACGCGTCTGTAATTTTCTGAACGCCGCACTCCGCGGTTTTGTTTAACATAGCCCTGTATAATCATGACCTTTTTCTTTCGTATTTTTACCCCTATGTTCAAACAGTTGCTGAAATTCAGAGATTTGTGTAAACTAAGGTAATTGAGAAAAATATTGTACTCTCGGAAGACATGGCTCTAACTCTAATCAAGGATTGAGATGTGATGAGCGACTAACAAAGTCCACAACATGATCGACATGCGGGCAAGAGCTCCTGTACTACGCGCTGTAATGTAAATTACTATTTTGTAAATTATACAAAGATACAACGTCAATAAAGCGCTCTACTATTTCAAATTCCCAGCAATCAACTATCTTACACATTAGTCGATTAGCCGCCGCGGTGGCTGAGTGGTTACGGCGCTCGGCTGCTGGCCCGAAAGACGCGGGTTCGACCCCGGCCGCGGCGGTCGAATTTAGATGGAGGAGAAATTCTAGAGGCCCGTGTACTGTGCGATGTCAGTGCACGTTAAAGAACCCAAGGTGGTCGAAATTTCCGGAGCCCTTCACTACGGCGTCTCTCATAGCCTGAGTCGCTTTGGGACGTTAACCCCCTAAACCAAACCAAACATTAATTGATTACAATCTACAAAACAATCATAATACCACTAGGTTTTCGACAACTAACAATTTTATAATAGCAAAGATTCAGTAACTACAAAAAATGGCGTTTTCTTTGGAACTCCATTAAATTTTGAAATACTTTGTCACTTTTACATAAATTATACTTGTCCTTCCTGAATTCAAAAGAGTGCTAAAGATTTTATTTTGAAATGTATAAGTTTTTAGTTCCTTTGTTGTTTATTGCGTTCTATCGTTTACTCGTTATAGATTACCAATCCTAATATTCCTTGTACACTTGGCGAACGTGCTGTTTGTTCTATTTTTATATATGTTACTCGTTCTAGATCCCGGTACGGTTCATGGGCTATGGGACCCTATTCTGTACATCATTATGAATGGTTCCCTTTATGTGCATTCAATAAATTTGATTTCATTTCATTTCATTGGATTTAAAGGAAAAGAAATGTTATATGCACTCGAATTTGGAGCGTTTGTCAATGCGCGCATAGCTGAATGCATCTACTCTAAATTAGAACAAGAGCTTCATGACTAACATTCTTCTGTGCTTATGACGTTGTCGTCATCAGCATCGTATGTCGTACCAAACAGCATTCGTGCTGTCACCTTCAGGATGACGTGAATGTGAACGCTACAGTTGGGCCTAGTATTACGCTCCCTCAAGCGGTGCGGGAGGGTCAATGTACATTGGAGCTATCACACCCACTCCGTCACGAGTCGAAAGCTAAATGTCATTTTTATATATCCAGCTGTAATTTGGTATCTCTGTCCCATCATTGGGAGTACACTCTGTTCATCGCAAGAATAAATGAGGTATTTTTCTGCTAAACTTGTTCAATTCGTTCAATGCACACTGCTCATAGCGTGTTTACAATCACTTGGAATGAGACGGCGAGGTCACTCCGCTTTCAGAGTCCTGAACAGCAGAAAAATCTTCTCAGAGCATTTATCCGATTGGAATTACACCTAGAAAGGCGATTAGCTCCGAAGACGTTTAAAAAGTATCACTTGTGTTCGTAATGAAGACTGCCGTATGAAAACGTCTTGGAGAAGTTTTCATTACTCCTTGGCTGCGATCCTCTGCCCTTGCTGACGGGCCAATTATACGTACCACGCTAATTACTGCACACCTTATAGCGACATTTGTTGCAAGCCGGGGGGTAAGAAGAGCAACATAGCAGACACAACTTCATTTTGTTCACCAGCCAAACAAAAACGTCTGAAGAGGTAGGCTGCTAATACCTTTCTCCGAAATTGAAGGTACGCTTTTGCTGTTTTCTTCTCGATTGGTGGTAATGACGTAGGGCTGGCCTTTGCAAGCTTTTGTGCAAACTTCTCTACCGTGGCCAAAGGTGTTTCGGAAAGGGTACCGGAATTAAATGTATTTATTCGCTGTCGTTTAAATTAAAGTATTCTTGTAACATGATTCACTGTAGCTTGTTAACGCGATAGCGTTCGGCGACAACCCCTGGAGTATGAGAGCGAAGATCCCATTGGTCGATGATCGAGAGAGTCGTCTAGAAATGTAGAGATTGTCTAAAACATTAGACAAATTGCGATGATAGGGTAGCAACATGTTTGAAATGTCAATATGAAATCAAAAAATGTAAATTAAATTATTTTGCCCTTTTGGAAAGCGCTAACTGTGCACCGGAATGGGCACAACTAAACACGAAATGTAAATTGATTGCGCTGGAAAGGAAATTTGGGTGAGATGGCAATCGAAAGTTTGTCACGATCCCTGCGTCGCCAGTCACCCACGCTACCCTTAGGCCATCGAAGCACTTTCGATGGACTTGGTTGACAGAAGGAATTGCGTGTCTTGTGGTGAGTGAAACAAGATTAGTGAAATATTAAATAGAAAAAGGAAGTAAGAAAACAATGTAAAAATGAAATAAAATAAAATAAATCAAAGAACAGAATCTGTGTCGACGAAGTGATATGCAAATGGGATTCCAGGTCGCTGATGCGACAAATTTACGCTATTGCGTCATAGCCTTAAGGCCGACCTTAGTTGTCCCCCTAGTTTTCGAAGTAACCAATCCTATAACTCTACTTATTTTAGTCTGTGGTCGTAGTATTTACAGCCACAAAGCAGGCTGGGTAATCCAGCTTTTTTTAACCATGCCCCATGCCGGGAACGTGAAATGATTTAGAATTTTCGCCTTTGATTATTTTTTGCAGCGTTTTCATCTTTGAACCAACACTGGCCAAAAATACCTTCATTTTTTTTTGTAAAACGTAACAAACCTCGGCACCTGCTCTTAATCCGCAAACCTGCTGCAACCGAAGTGGAAACGAACTGTAGCCATCAACTCAGCTATCTAATTCTCAAATCTCTCTGTTTGTTTTTTTTAAATCATCGTTGTCGCTATCGTACGCTCTCGTTAACCCGATTGTCAAACTAAAAAACGGGAGCTAATCGTGAGTCTTTCCCCGCACGAGGCTTCGATTACAGGTCACATATGAGGTTGCGCGAGTTCAACTTTCCTTTGCAGTTCCAAAAAAATGTTGATGCGTAAGAAACCGGAACAGCAAAAGAATAACTGACTTAGCCCATCCAAACACGAGAGAACATTGCTCTGCTGTATTTCCACGAAGAAATAACCGGGCGTTTACCCTTGTGGTAATGCAAGTTTCAACGAGAGCTGGCCGGTCACTAAGGATCGCTTATTTGTCCATTCATAGCGAACCCTAAAAGGCGGAAACCGGCGTGACACACGTAGCGATGACGAAAAGGAGAAAGATGGAAAGAGGGGGAGGCGTAACTCGTTAGGCACGAGCGTCGTCATTATGTTCGGCCCAGTCAGTGACTGACGTTCGGGTCAGTCGATAATCGGCGTTCTCATGACGCCATGCATGACGTCAGCTTTCTGGCCGATCGGCGGAGCGCTTTGTTATGATGTCGCCTGTTATAGCGCCAGCGACGATGCCACTAAACGAAAGACGTTGTTTTAACCGCTGTCGCCTCAAAACACCTCAACAAATCGAGTAATTTTTTTGATTTTCAAAAAGAGGGCACAGTATCCAAATGCACAACGTTGTTAATTATTGAGCACAAACACGACAGTGCAACGACTTTACTATATGTTTCTCTAAAAGCAACGGTAGACAGTCTAGCTGCACTGCATACGCAGTAGGCACCGATCAAGTCTCGTCTTCCTACAAGTATCTTTAGTTGCGTAAACTTTTGACAGGTAAGCAGCCTATTGATTGTGACAAAACAGAATTATGCCTTCAAAAGTCATTCTGTTCTTTTTCTTTAACAAATTTCATTTTACTGTGATTTGGCGGGTAAGAGTGTTATATTTTCTAACTGAATAAAATGTCATAATGAGCTGGATCTCTCCACATTATTCTGGTATCAAATTTTAAGTTTTTAACGGAGTGATAAAGGAAAGACGGAAATCTTCCTTTGCATAACTTAGGTATTTTCTCTGACTGTTTCATATAACTATCAAAAAATAAAAAAACTTACACTGAAAACTTCAAAAATGTTAAGCTTTGGTGGGCCTAGATATTAATGAAAGAAAATAAATACTTGTACCCTAACCATACTTGACGACTTATCTACTTCAATCCTCTCTTAGTGACGAAGCTCTAAAGGGACACTGAGGAGACCTCCGTCCAACTTTTGTTCAAAAAACAATCGATCCCGTGGCTTTTCTGGCTGTGTCAATGCGTTCTGGCAGCAAAAAGCGCTTCCACTGCTGAGAAAATTGCATTCAAGAACTTTCTCCAAACTCAATGCAATCTCGCACCGTCTGCACCGGAAAGGACGCCGCGTTTTTATGGGAATCGCAGTAGAGCTCAGCCTTTGTGATCCGCGATCGATGGGCTGTTCGGGTGCATCGCAGTTTAGTTGCGAAATCGGCCGGTGGTGGCGACATCTGTATTTCATTTTTTGCCCTTCTCTACTTTAAATACCCTCAATTTTCAGCTGAAATAGGGCCATATTGAAGGAAAACAAAAACCGAATTGAAGAAAACCTGGGCGCACAGAGTGTGCAAGTCCGCCAATTGACGGCCAGCTTGTTGTTCAGTGAAATTAGGAAATTCAGGCTCATATTATTGGCGAGAACAGATGAAGTGAACGAGATAAAGAGGGCACGGCTCGCTGGGTTCGCTAAACCGGTCGTGACTGGCAACCTGCTATCATGTAACATCCGAGAACTTACTGGCCAAAATAATGCGACGAAGCCGTGTTATTCTTAGTACATACGTGCAACCTCCCCTTTTCAGCTGTACTTTTGTTATATTGCGTCGGAATAGTGTTATGTAGAACACTGTTCTCTCATAACGACGAGACACTTCGCATTGCGGGTGATGCATTGATAAACAGACGTCGTAGGGCCTTTATCCGCTAGAAGGGGCGAGTTTTCTTCGGCGCTTTGGCTCAGTTATACGTTCAACGAGTGCCTGCCTACATGCGTTCTTCTGAAAAGGATTCCTGACAGAAAATAGGATTTCTGAGAGTAAAACAAAAATTTCTGCGGAATACAACGTACTCGTATTTTAAATTAGAACTCATGAGTCTCAGGAGATTTGCGGTTGTTGAAACTGAAAATTTTAGGTGCTGTTAGTGGAATGCCTTTCAGCACTTATGGCAATTAAATGCCTCCGAGATGGTTGTTTCTCTTCTCGAATATGAATCTTCTGCGTGAAGCGCTGGCAAAGAAAAAGAGAAATGCAGCCAAACGCATTTGAAAAGGAACCTTCATGAAGCTTTCATGATGAGGCTACCCGTGACGTTGAATGATTACGGCGGAGTACACGTCCTGAAAGAACTGCCGCGAGTATCATCCATTTTCTCTACGTCCTCATTCATCCCACTCTGGGCGTGGCTTCGGTGACCCTACGTGAGGCATGAGACGAACCCTCATAGTGTTTATTAGTTACGTCTTGTAGCGTCTGGTAGCCTTTCATTAAAAGGCCTCACCAGTTATGACAAATGTTCACGTATATTAATCTCCTGAAATTATTATGTCACTCGTGCTTTCACACAGCGCACAAAATTATGCACGGTTTTCTTAGGCCCAAGAAAGTGGCCCAAGAGTCGTATTATACAAGTTATGATTGAGAAGCTCGTGATGAAGGCCAATGCTTAGTCTAGTGAGGAGCGACGAGAATAGATCTTGAACGATACATTCTCTCTAAATCAAGAAACCTCAAGGAACTCACTGAAAATTCAACATTGTGCAAGAAAGCCTTTCTTCAACAGCTAAAAACTGTTGTCGCACATAACTGAAAGATTAAAGCAGACGCCAGCCGTTTTTTCTTCATACTAAATAAAAAATAGCTTGATATTTTTACACATACCGGTTATACCCACGTGCGACATTCTTACAAAGTTTTAAACAAAAATGGTGTTGAATAAAAGAGCCTCTGTTGGTCGGAACCGATATTGAGGTGGTGGGTTAGTGCTGCGGTGCTGACAGTCACACGACTGGGCTACTAATGTATGTGTAGGTGCGATAATTTTTTAACAAAAAATTTATACCGTCAAAAAGAAACCAACGGATCGAGAAGCACTGCCTTAAATAATCTTCTCGGAACAGCTTAGTGTAAATGAAGCGAATGATGAAGCGTTTCCATCAGCACAGAAATACTAAACCATTGTGCAGGGTAGTCGCTGCATCTTTTGTACACTCACTCAATACTAATCTCAATAGAAAAATATTCAGCTCATGCCGACAAACGAACAACCGCCGCGTGCCGTATAAATTTCCCACACCGGGCATGCTTCTTTCCAAATTTAGCGCAAACGCAGCTCATTTTAGAGAACTATATTGTGTGGAAATGGAGCCGTCTGCACGAAGAATACAAATAAAACGCGAGTGCCCTGTCTTGTGAGTTCATAAATGAAAGACTCTCTTCGATACAGACGGCTGGGACGTCGCATACTCAACTCCTCCTTCCTGTGGGGAAAGAAATCTGTCGTAGAACTTTTCGGACTTAGAACGGGAGTTCTCAAAAAAACGCTTTATTTGTGGTCTCTTGTCCTAAGGGCGTGCCAAAGTTGACGCATTTAAAAAAAAACAAGGAGAGTTCTGAGGCAAATATACCACGGATTCCGAACTACATGGCATGACACAGAATGGATTTGCCCCTCCAATTGTCTGCTGCACTAAAGCGCCTTTCTTTCAGTTCTACACGGTGTGATGTGTCTCAGTTCACGCTATAAGGAGTAAAAGCACACTTGAGAGTCGTTAAATGTGGGTCTGCATTAACAGCGCAGCGATAGCATTTAAACGACCCAGTTTTTAAGGAAAAGAAAAAGTCAGCAAAAAAGGTATTATAAAATTTTCGGTTTCGAGCCAGTTTACTGCTAAGCTTCCAACATTCTCCGCCTTTTCTCGCTTCGTCTTTCCGGGCATTGCAAAATACTGAGCGCCATTAGTGACTCGAATGGCCCTGCCGTTATACGAAATCCCCTTACAAAGACGGCCGTTAAGAGACATCGTCTGTTTCTTATCGCGAAAGCTTCGAAAGAAAAACAAGAATGTCGGCTTTCCTTGAATTGGGTCTGGCCGCCCCGGATATTGGATTCACTGCCTCACCTCTCCGACTGTTTTTCTTTTTTTGGTCCTAGAGATAATCCATTTGCGCGGATATGCGCCGTTGCTTTTATTTCTTCCTTTGGTTTAGGAGACTAAAAAAACAAGCAGTCGCCCACGATTTATGGAACCTTCAAATAGCCGCAAAAATGACCGTTGGCCACCGGCAGATACCACTGAAAAACTTTACTTCATTCATTTTGTTTTCCAAGTTACCTTTTATTTCGCCTTGCCGCCTAAAGTTTATTCATATGATATCCTTTATTAGCAGTTGATCTCGTGTGGCATGAACATTTTTTGCATGCGACGAAATTCCAGCGAGTGCTTTTTTGGTAATTGATGCACCGGAAAACTTTGTACACATAGTAGAGGAAGAATCAAAATTAATCTGTGAGCAGTACATTATTAAATAGAAAAGTAACAGAAGAGAAAATACTGAGGGGACTACAAGAAAACAGATAGACTTACTTTTATAAGAAAATCTTGTAGCCTATAAGCGTAATATTAGTAACATGAGAAATCATGAGCAATAAACAGCCTAAAACTGGAATTAGGGGTGCCCAGTGAGTTGAATAACGTGATATTAATGAGAACAGAACTAAAAACTTCTTACAGGTGCCAAAAAATATAATTAGGGCACTTCGTTTTCTTTTGAAACCCGATTTTATCCGATTGTTGCGCCTGGAACGTATTTCTTAAAATAGACTAAAATCCGATTTCTCCCCGAAAATAAGCCTTCTAAACAATAACCCTATTTTCACCCGAAATTGAGCTCGAAGAATATCGCCCGATTTCTACCCCCTGAGATGCGAAAAAACAAAACCCGAAAACGAAAAGCCTCCTATTAATCTCTTTTAGAAAAGTGCATGCATTAACTTGCAGGACCATATTATTCTATGCAATGGTTACAAGGACGTTCATAATCTTGTGAAAAGGCGAAGCGGCAAAACCTCACAAATCAAAGTGGAAGCAGTTTTGAACTTTCAGTTTCTAATGTAAGTGCCTGACTATTCTCTAGCTGCACCCGACCAAAAGAAGGCATTTTGTTTCCAGCTGGTTCTCACCCTTCGAGACAAGTAGCGGGAGTAACAGTTATGCCATGAGTTCTTGGGTTGTGGTTTTCGAGGTTGTTTCTATGCTGCTTTCTGTTGGCTTTTGCGCACTTGAATACGTATCTCGGTGCCGCAAAAAAAGCGCACGTTTGTAAGTCGAGCCTTTCAATTTCAGCTGTCGTCTTTCTACTTGCGTCTGTCCTTTTGTGCGTCATTGTTCAAAGCCATGTTACACCGTAGGGCGTATGCACGGCGCAAACACGTCACGAAAAGGCGTTGAGGTATCCCTAGCTGAATGCTGCGGCATTTTGTCCGCGAATTATTAACTTCAACTGAGTTTTTTTTTTTTACCTGCCGCGAGTTCGCCTTCCTTCTCAAAACGTCAAAAAGAATAGTCTTAAAATAACTTGGACGTTACCTCAAGCGAGAAGCAGGGAATGCCTGCTCCAGCCTACACGAGGCCAACACTCGCAGCGACGCGCAAATAAATACATTTTGCGTCAGATGTTTTCAGAGTGCGTTTTTCGTGCAGCCTGCACGTGCGGAAGCAGTGCTCGCCAGGCCACATGTCTCAAGCTGACAGACCATCGGTGCACGTTTAATGCAGAGGAAATGAATATGTTGAATGAAATTTATGAACTTCCTGTACATCGTCATAAATGGTTTCTACATAACAGCAATTGAAAAATCATTTAGATTTATTAATGAAAGGTACAACTACTCTATATTTAAAATAGGCGCACTATAGCAACCTCTGATTATTTAACAACAAAACTAAGCGCACGTTCTCAGGCGCTTAGCCTAAATGTGTACAAAAATAGGAAATTTATATATCGCCTGCATGAAGCTTCTTGACACCAGCATAAATTTTCGGATGTTTTCTCCTAAGGGCTATATTTTGTAATGGGTGACCTTCCAGGAGCCTCCTGCTTGTCTAGAAGCTGACACTATGACTCCGTTTTGGTAAGAATATCGATAAACCTGTATTCTGAAACACTGTGAAGAATGAAAGTACTTTTCTGAACAGAAACAACTGTTTTCATTTTCACAGGCAATATTTTTTTTGATAAACCGGAATATAAACAGTTAAGAACCGCGGCTCATGTCCCGAGTTCACTTACGTTGCGAGTTCACTGCCCGCCCACTGCGGCCGCGTTTCGACGGATGCGAAATGAAAAAAAAAATTATGGCCACGCGCTGTGCGATGTCAGTGTAGGTTAAAAACGTCCTTTATGAAAACCAACACGGAATTCTCCACTGCGACAGGCATCATGCTGCACCCCCAGCCTTGACGTGTGTATTAAAACTCTTGCTTGGTACGGTTGGTTCATGCTTGAAGATGTAATGAAAACGGCGTGAGGAACGAGGGCAAAAGTAGAACACACAGGGCAGGAGAGGACTTGTCCTGGGTGTTCTACTTTTGCTTTAGTTCGTCGTACCGTTTTTCATTACACTCATGTATCAAAAGACACCTTTATTCATACCACAGAATGCCACCCTAAAAGCAAAAGAGAATGTATAATGTCCTTAAAATCAAAAATGCCAAAAACAAAAATTTTCAGTATTATCAGGCAGTTGAGAAAAAGAATACGCGGAAATATTATAACGGGCAGAACTCCATGAGGCTAGTCTGAAAGCATGCACTTAACAAAAACAGAAGCCTGACGCTAAGACAAGGTGCAGGAGATTAATGCCCGAAACAATTTATTGGCCTCACTCGTCGGATGATGGACAGCCTAATTAACGGCGCCAATAGGAGCGCTGGACGAAAGGCGATGGTGCCGTTATTTCTTTAAAACTATTTTTCTGCTCACCAGGCTAATCTTTTCGTTTGTGCAGAAGTGGTTGCCTCTACAACTGACTGCATGTCTGTATGCGTGTGCTCGTGCGTACTCGTTTGCGTAAAAATATTACATCGCATAAATCAACATTTCCTTCCGTAGGCTAGCAGGTGATCACGCTTCCATCTTTTAAGTTGAATGTTTGCGGTCAGTGCTCTCAAAAGAGCTTCTATTCTTTCTCTCGCAAGGTTCGTTCTGCTTGAAGAAACCGCTACCCCGATTATGCCCTAACCTTCTTCGAGGATTAGCATACGATCAAATTAAGCAAAAACATAAGAAAATGGGCAAGAAAAATTGTGAATTTTAGGCGCAAATACAGCAACGCCTATCGTTTCTCGCCTTTCCTACCCTACCATCCCAGGCTGGTGAAATGATGATGCCGATTACAAGCACGAAAGTTCTATCGCTTAAGCCTCTGTAAGCGTAGTGATTCTAGCAGGTTTTATTTGTATGTCATGGTGCCGAAAATTAGCGCCCACCATAGGCAGAATAATAAACATTAGAACGCAGCCATGGTCAATGTACCCTAGAAATTGACGGACTTCATGGTCAATATATTTTGTGTGTGGCTGAAGAGATAAAATAAACAACAATCTAGCTTATTTGCCTGACGGAAAGGAATCGCGCATAAACAGTAAAAGGGTTCCTCTTAATAAAAAAACATGATCTTTTCGGTTCAGTCAAGCCAGAAGGCGTAAGCCAGCAACAAACAACTATTTTCCTCAATAGCTCTAACCGGTTGCCTTAATGTTGTTGGCGACGTGATTGGCTTTTGGCAGAACACAAGATAAGGATGAGAAGCACTTTATATTGACACTGTGACTGAGTTCTTAAAGTTACAGCTTTTCATGAGCCAGATAAAAATGAGCTATAAAGCCTACCAAGTGACTAAAATGGAGTGATGATAAACAACAAAATCAACACTTGATTCTTAAAATATTGCGTCACAAAAGTATACAGCACTCTGGTAGAAGAAGTCTTTTCCAAACATTTCATTTTTTTTTCGCCTTGTTATTGCAGTTGCCGAGAATTCATGAGAATTACACTAAACACGCAGCCAGGAGTAAATTGTACCGCACATCAAGAGATATACTTCTTTTATCTCATAGCGTAGGCGACAAGAATCTACAAGGTGGACAGCATTTAGTATTGCAAGCAAATCTAATAAACAATTGTCCTCCAAGTGATCAACCACTCCGAGTTTCTATACTTGAGCAGCAAATGAGCTTGTCATACAAGCAGAACAATAGGATGGAAACAATGAATTAACACGAATACTTAGATCACATTTAAAAAATAACGGCACTGCTTTGCTCTGCATCAGCACCGATGCTGTGAACAGTGGTCTGAAAATGACTCCTTCCTCACAAGCTCAAAGTGATGGTCTTAGCGGCAGACAGCTGCTCAGAGGCACTCACGATAGCAAGAATCTTAATTAGTTAACTTTATGTTGACCTGAACTAACTGATCCACAACATCTTATATACCCTTGCGTTTGGACCTTTGACCTTCTCTTTTTCTGCCAATATTGATAGAGAAAGTAGAGGAAGAGTGCCAGATTCCTGGCAAGGATAACAATCTACAATATCCCCTAGCATTTTTTGCATTCAGAGAAAACAAGCCAGCATTCGCAGCATTTAACTAAAGGAAAGTGCTTAATCCTAAGTACTGTAATTATGTAAATGTACAAAGAAACCTATACTGAAGGGTTGAGGAACCTTTCACGCCCGTCTAGTTACGAAATTGTGGGCGCCAATCTCGAAGAGAAACGACAGCTGGCTCGAGAGCATCGACCTAACGTGCCTAAAAGCAGTGTTAACCGCAACGACCTTAGCAGCTGCCGCGCTCTTTAACCTCGTTCCCGCCGCTTTTGTGCGGCTAACTGCCTTTAGTTACGAAAGCACTCGCATTGCGCAAATTTTCCCAACGCGTTCTAAGCCCCGCCAAAATGTCCCCCGCACAGCACATGCGAAGGCTCTTCATTGCGCACAGAAGCCAGAGTCCACGCTCAGCACAAACTACGCGATGCAATTGACTACGGCAGCACTTATATCGGCGAAGCCGCTGTCGGGTACAGAATCCAGGCGTAGACTTTCGATGGAAATGCCCCGGTATGAATGCAGCACGCGTGCGCCTGCTCTGGTCATTTCGAACAGGAGGTCGATTTCGGATAATGCGATTCAAAGAAGAAAACTGGTTTCTATTCACTCCCAAGCGCCAAAATTATACGCCAGCCTCTTTGGAAAGAAAATTTTCATTAGTGCAGTACGAACCGCATGGCAGCAACAAAGCTCCTGTCTGGGGTCTGCCGCCACATGGGATCCACTGCATGCGGCTGTACTGCGCCTAGGGTATTTTGCAAGATTCGTGGTGTGGCCGTAATTGACTGGTTTTGTGCATCTGAAAAATACAAAGAAACAAATAGGGGCAAGAGGAATGTTTGTAAAAGTGAACAATTTAGTTCATTTAGCGGTTCTCGATATCCTGCGCTAAAATAGAAAAAAAAAGTTGGCTTTTCGTGAATAGGAAAGCTATCAAGAATTGTGAAACGCCCTTTGTAAATGGCAGAATGGTGCTTTTATAGCCAACAGGAATCTTGTGAAGTCATTCTTAACGGTCTTATTGGTTCCAAACGGCTTAAACTTTCAACATCACCCTCACTGTGTCTAATAACCCGGTCTGTTTAATAGGAAAGGCGGTAGGGTTTAGACTTCTCTTGCTGCTGCATCTCAAGGTTGGACAAGCAGTTACTTAGACACACGGGTCACGCTTGAATAGGCGGCAAATGCCTAACTTCCCCATGGTCTGATATTTCGACACGATTGAGGACACCGCACGCGGTTCCGGTCTAGGCGGAGCCCTACATTACATTTTAATTTGGAGGCGAGTTTTAACTTTACCACGTAAAATTGCTTTCTGAATTGCAACCAAGAAGCTTTAGAGCAAATCGCCATGAACGGACTTCACATAAGCTGCTCTAAAAACAAAAAAAAACTAGTGTTTCCAAAAAGACCTCATGACGAGCGAGAAATTCCATCAGCCCGTGTTTCCTTCTACAGTATTGATTCCTTTGTATTTTGTAGTTGTGTGCTGTACTTTCTTTATTTAAGTATCTGGCTTAGTCATGCTTGTTTTCCAAGTGAAGAAAAGCCGATTACTGCTGACGAAGTAAGCAATTTTGAGGTTGCATAGACAACTAAATTCTGCCCCGATCAAATTGCCAGTTCTGCATGCAGGCTTTCAAAGATATATTCTGCGCCTTAGCGTTTTTCCTCAATAAAAACGTGGCGGCTGCGTTTTTATGGAGGAAAATGCTAAGGCGCCCATGTGCTGTGCGATATCAGTGCACGTTAAAGATCCCCAGGTGGTCGAAATTATTCCGGGGCCCTCCACTACGGCACCTCTTTCTTCTTTCACTCCCTCGTTTATCCCTTCCCTTACGGCGTGGTTCAGGTGTCCAACGATATATGAGACAGATACTGCGCCATTTCCTTTCCCCAAAAATCAATTATTATTTATACAGAGCAATGTTTTTTTGCAGTTTAAAACTAAAACAACGAAGAAGGGGCTTTTCTTTTGTTCTTCACAAAAATGATGCAAATGAACTTAGGGCATCACTGCGCCGAAAGAGTAATAGTATCAAATAATAATAGCATAGTTGTTCATCTTCTAAGCTTTTCCGCACAATACTTGGAATCAGCCGACAGCGCATTCATTAGTTCGCTCGGTTCCACGCAAACTGTCATGTTTGCATGCGTTTCTGGATGACTGAGGGATTTCCGCGCGTTTGCTGATACAAAAAAAAAGAAAGGATTATGCATGCAATGTTTCCAGCTCTTATCCTGCGTCGTGTTTATTCTGAATGCAAAGTTATTGTTTTTCACAACAATGTCGCCCACAAGCAGCATTACTGCTGGAATATGTTGAGGACTATGGACAGCAGAGGAAGGTAGAACCACAGACAACGTTCTTTCGTAGAAATGAACTGACCAGTTTTCACTCAGTCTCGTGGAACACACATCACAAAATTCATAGGTATAGATTGTTTCTTTCATGACTTAAAAGTTTTTGTTGGCAAGGTAATTTGGAAAAAACAAAGAAACGTTGTCTTGGGTAAAGGAGAGGCAACATAAATACAGTGTAGCGTCATCTGCATATCCAAGCGTGGTTTTTATGGTTATCACCACTTAAGCAAGTTTGGGCAATGCGAACTATGCATATAAAGATGCTTGGTGCAGGACAAAAAAGGCTCTTTTCTCTTATTCATCCTCGGTCAGAACAACTGGTCAGTACAGCAACAAGATGATGTTCTAAATTTCATATTCTTGCGTTTTAAAAATCAGAATCGCTCACATCGCGATCATGCCAATTGAGCTGCTCGCCAGTAAATATGACACCGCGGGATCCATTGTGGGCCAATAGGATTTTAGAAGAGGTTCTCTTTCGGACTGTCAAGTATCAGAAAAAAATAGCCTTACATAATTCACTATAATTCCTACCACTCGTTCCTATTGAAAATAAGGCTTCTAAAATAACTTGTAGCCGGATTAATATAATTTAAATGAATGCTGTGCTGCAGATATTATTGCCTGCAGAAGAGATCTACGACGTCTTTCTCTATTCGCTAATAATAACGTAATTTATAGTTTTTCCTGCGCTCTTCCTATTCCCACATTTAAATCATGTAGTGCTTACAACACGCAAGCTCAGGAAACTTACCCTTACTATATATGATTTATGTGTTCTTCTAGCTCCCTTTCATCTTTAATGTTTGGCCGTCCGCCTTCATTTTATCTCTAGTTAACTCTATGTTGGGTAGACATAGAAAACAGGCGCAACACAGAATGCTTATCTTCCTGTCTAGGTCATACATTGAGGAACGAACAATGGACGGGGGTAAAACATGTATGGTGCCATCTGCTATCATCTTTCCGGCTTGCGATGGCACCGCTATAGCACGGTGTGGGTTGTCATTCGGACTTGCTCCTAGACGTTGCTTTCATATCGGCTTGCATCCAACATATTGCAATGCGCCGGTCTTCTTTCTCAGTAGGTGCTTCTGGTATTACGTGTTCTACGTGTGTTCGTTTCTCTTTAAAGCACTGATATGAAACAATAAAGCGTCTTAGTATTGCGCTAGCAGCGAAGCTTCGCTCAATACGTCCATTGAGTGAAATAAATCTGTACGGACCTTATAAGCCTTTCGTTCTGGACATTACAGACGTGCAACCAACATGCTGGCTACGGACGTGGGAGCCGTCCAGTGCATCATCCTGAAAAATGAGACCTTCTGAGAAGTTTAGAACAGCTTTTGAAAGCTTAACGCGATTAATATGAAACAAGAATATACGCTGGGTTCTACCATGCAACCTAATTTTGTGTCGATAGGCACCACACACGGAGTGGAATACCTGATGATGTTTTCCGATCTCTAAAAGTACGCCCCTACTCATAGCTCCTTCCATTCTTGTTCTGGTTTTTGTGTAAATGTGTTTTTATGCCGCGTAGTACTCTAATTGAAAAGAGTAGTATGTACCCCATATCCTTATATATCGATATATTCATACAACAGCAAAGGTCAAATTGATTGAAGGTGATTCTTTATCTAACATAAATTTATTATTCTCTTTTAGCGCACCATTCACAGACTTTGTCCTATTTGTCCAGTTAGCAATTAGACAGCACCTTCTACCTTTCAGACGCAGTAAAAGCGAAAGGAGAAAGAAGAGATACCGCAAGATTTTAAAAACTTGGTGAAAGAATGTATGCCTTACTGTTCTGAAAGCTGTCCTCCAGGTTAAAAAGAGAAAACGACTTGGAAATACAACTCTGGCGCAAATTGATAAATTTTAACCTGTAAAATACAGAACGTCGAGTGGAAAAGCAAAGCGCGCTATAAAAAGTAATTACTGTCAAAGTGCATTTCAAAGGTGCGCTGTCACCGGTTTGTGATTAGCTCACCACTAAATGAGATCCGCTCGACACGTGTCAAAGGAAGACCACGGCTGTTTGCACAGCCTCACCAAGGCTCCAGGAATCGTTGAAAAACACTTCGCGCGAACCGATACCCGCCAACGGCAGGTGGCGGTGTTAATCCCAGCCTTGTCGACACAAATAGCAGCCCCACTAGATGAGGCTATCAGCTGCTACTGCAGCGCAGCTTTCCTGATTGTCTGGTTAGTTTTCTCAAAGCAAACAAGCTCGTCGGCTAAAAATGCTTTTTTGTGCTATGAGAACAGCAGCCCATTGAGAGATATTTGCTACGATGCAACGTATCCGCTGCGGAAGCACAATTCTGGCATGTTCCCGAAAACGAAACCAGTTAAGCGATCAAGAAAACCTTCTGCGACGTTACCAGCAACAATTGAGTAGTTATTCGCTGCGTGAAGTAAAATGAGATGTATGCTTGATATTTATGAAGTTTATTCAACATACGATTTGTTTCCCAGTCTCCAATGGCGAGAATGCGACGTATTTTCCGGTCTAAAATTTTGTATTTTCGGGGAATAATAGCGCACAGCCTTGTGAATCGCCTGCTAATACAGCTTTATGACACTAACGAAATGTCCTGTCTGAAGATATGTTCAGCAATGTACGATAGTCTATTCTTCCATAATAAGTTATCACGATTCACTATAAATTTCGCGTTTTTTTTCTGTCAAGATTTATATCATTGCGGCAAAGATATACGATGCATCATTTTACGTTACTCTACCCATCATGCTCCCATTGTTAATTACCACGTCCATTGGCAAGGCGCTGATGGCGTCCTGGCATGCCAGAACATCGCGGTGTCCTCGTAGGTTCAAGTAGCTTGTGACTGCCCGCGACCGTTTGCCAAACACACAAGGTAATTACGCTATGACCCCAGCCGAACACCCCGCGTGCATGCTTTTGCATTCACAACACGTAAACAGACGTAAGTGCCCCCAATTTTGTACATATTAAAGGAGTGCACTTCCTATCACTTTTTCGTCGATAATAGAGGGGCGACAGATACATTAGGTAAACAGCAATAGCAGCGGGGAACAAAAACCTTGAGTTCTTTACCGGGAGTAAAGCCGATCATATGGCGAGCTAGGTACCGTCACTGCTCACACACATTTACGACGTTTATGACTGCGCAGCAGTGTTGACATGCCGAAGGACAGTGATTGTTAAACTGTTGATTAAGTTGCATTTATTTCCTGCGTGAAATGCAGATGTCGCGCGTAAACTTTGTGCCATGTTTAATTTTTTTATGACTTTGATAATCTACTCTATTGGTTGGGAAATAAGACTTCACCGCTTCTGCTTGACTATTTTTTCATCTTATCTGGAATTTTTTATTTCGTTTAATCGATGCTAATGTGTCGAAGAAAAAAATGCCAGCGCCACCCTACCAACTCTTCAATTCTTCTCACTTAATTTAACAGTACCGCCGCATCAAACGATTTCTAGTAGCATCTAACTGTGTAAGAGAAAAGGTTCTAGAAAGTACCAAAACGCGTTAGTGGATTCCAAGGAGCGTCGATGTATTCCTATAACTTGACTTGTACGCAAATAATGCTGAAAATAAAGATAAAGCAGCTTAGCAGCCACAACAACATGGCCCACAGAAAATGAAGCAATGATCAGCCGATTCAGCTATTCTTTTTTGACAGCTTTCGGGACCTCCCATTGAAATCAACCCTTAGGATGACCTCCAGCGTAGCGAGCGGCGTATACGTTTCGAGCATCTATGTCATCAGCCCATCTTCTCCTCCCCTCAGATTCCCATATACCGTAAACTGCAATCACGTTTCCCAGCGGCGCATTCGTCCCCTCTCCAGGGCGAAAATTGGACCACGCCACAACTCCCGCTCCTCTTCTTTTCGTCGTCACTAAATGCAAACCCTCCACGAAGCCAAAAACAAGCCTTGGCGTCAAACAAGCAGAAATGGCAAAGTGGATCGACACTGTCCTTTCTCATTCTATGCTCGCCCGTCATAACCTGCGTTTTTCACACATCTAAGTCTTCGACATTTTTCTTTTGTTATTGCTACCTGGCGTGGATAAATTTCTGCCTGATTAGCGCGAGCAGCGTTTCGAGCTATACGTGTTCTCGTTCTTCAAGGTCCATTAATAATAGATTGCACGTTTACAATAGGCACATTTCTGTGACCCTACGACAAGAGACAGTTTTTTGTTGTATTTTTGCTTCACTTTTGTTTCGACGGCTCCTTTCATTGTCCGGTGAAATATCGAGAAAACAGGCGCATAAAACCAGGCTGACAATCCCGACTTTATATAGCTATAATACGGTTTGCTGGCCTTCGGCAAGTTGCCCGAAGTGCCTAAAAACAAAACACACCGTCGTGGTGGCCGTAAAAAGTAAGTAATATTTTATGCCACACTTTGTTGCTATTGATTTAAAATGTTATTTTCCTCTATTTGAGAGTTATGTGAAAGCTGTGCACAATCACACGGCTGAATTTGTAACAGCCACCAAAAACTGGAAGCTTTTCGTTACATATTATCAGTGCGCATAGAGGAATGGCTTCTATTGACGTGGGAGTGTATAGTTCCTAAGTGTGATGGCCATATTGCACTCATAATCAGTGGGATTTTTGCTCTATTATCTAATTCGGATATCTTTACCGGTTGCAATGCGAAGACGCCCGTGCGCAAAACTTGATTTTAATAGAGAGCTGCTACAAGGAACATAAAGGCCTCGTGGTAGAATGTCTCGGTCTTCCTCTTTATTTTAGCAAAAAATCGCCACTGACGTGTCAAGCGCAATGTACCTTATACCTAGCCTTACCATCACCTTCACGTCACGGGCAGTCGTATACGCATGTGCTTCAGTAAAGGCCGCGCATATACGCTTATGTTGTCGGTTGCCCTTTTGCGAAAAGCATTTCGGATGCACACACTCCTTCGTTTTCAAAATGTATCCAGGGTACTTCCATAATTAGTCATAGCGTACGCTATAAAATACGGAGCGTAGACAATACGATATTGGTAACTGTCAATATAAGGAACTGTTTTCACGGAAAGCAACTCCAAATGACTGCGCTTGTGGATTCTGTGTACGAGTAGTTTTTGTTTTAACCCACTTTGACATGAACTCTCTAGACGCCTGCTATGTAAGCAAATGAACAGAGAACATGAAGGTTTCCAATTTCACTTATTTAGTGGCTCATCACACAAACATAGCAGTAACAAAAGCTGTGTTGAAGGCTATCTTCACCCGGTTCATCGAAAGCTCTTGAGCTTATTCACAACTCCGCCGGAAGGAAGCCTGGAGCTCTACTAGCCTGCAACTCAGTAGCTTTTCGCGCACAGTTTAAGACGAGTGGTTGAGTAGTTCTTCGAATCAGGATGCTTTCCAAGAGCATCCGCGTACTTGATCCAAGAGCATCCGCGTAAGGAGTTTCCTACACTCGCAGACATTTCGCAAGTGATTTTGCGGAAGCGCCTAATGCCGGGCGTCTGCGTATCGCATCTTCACACCCCGTGCTGCTTATACAACGGCAACACAAGCCTGCGCCTCTCATGCTGAGGATCTGCTCCTGAGTGCGCCCAAAGAAGTTTGATCCACCCACGCGTATGGTCTTTTCTCCCCCCCCCCCCCCCCCCCCCGCAGCTACCAGAGCGTGAAGAGGGGTTCAACACTTTGGGCCTAAGCTATTTATCCCGAAAAAGCTAGACGAGAAGGCTCCAGGTCATCAGGGATACACTGCGTTAGCGCCGCGTGCCGCAAAAATATTTAAGGAAAAATGACGCGCAAGGCCGCTTAGTAACCGTGCGCCATCCATCAGCTTTACGACCAAAAAAATTGCAAATCTGTGTGATTAATGTTTCGTGGGGCGCTGATGAAACTAGCACTCTTGTTTTCCGACGCAACTTCTTTCTTCAGCACAAAAAAGCAGCGACGATTCAGGCGTTTGACTACATCCTATAGAACGCTGAATAAGCACTCCTGGAATGTTATTTATATTTAGCATCCTAATAACTATTTACAGAAACAAATTATGAGCCTCGGAAATGTTCTGCCTTGCCAATCGCGAGAAGGCACGAAATTTTGGAAGAGCTCATCATTTATATATGTTCCGTAACGTTTCATATACGAAGGCCAATGGTTTCATCATAGAATTAAATGCAGGCTTTATAAACTTTTAATTTGCTTAATTGCCATCATAAGCTACCACGCCGAAATTGTATGTGCGACTCTCCGTACAAAACTCGACAAGTGCTGAATAGTCCCGGCCTTAAAGTTCCCGGTTGATCGCACCACACGCAGAATTTTTGTCGCGACAATCAATTTGCCTAATTTAATGTAAATCTGGTGTCAGGAATAAATTAATTCAACTCGGGAAGTCTTTTCTTTAGTGGCCACGTAATAACTGTGCACCGTACGTGCGATACAACTGATTAAATTTCAATGTGGTCATTCGTTACACAGTGTACGAATCTGCAATATGGAAGAAAGCGTGCCCGACATCGTATTAAAACGATTATCTTTGAGCCCCTGAAAATTAATTTTGAACGGCAATCATCACCTGATACGAAGCATGGGCATCAAGAGAACTTCAACAGGTTCTTAAATACACTGAATACCTTGTACTGCAGCCAGTTTGTAAAGAATTCGTGGGAAAAGCTCCGCCTTTAAGGGTTTGACGCGGAAGCATTAGTAGCTCCCTTAAGCTATTTCTATGCCACACAGTCAATTTGTTGCTCACACTTACACATTTCTCACAATTATCACAACATTGTTTACAAATTATTGTCTTTAAACGCTTTCACACTGCAGTTTGAGTACATAAGGTTACTCCAATTACCACCTCACTAATTAGTACCTCTATAGCTCACCCCAACAATTACTACAGTGCCAAGCTTTAAACTAAGCAACACTAAACCACGTTATCCCCCTAGTACCTCAGCCAAGTCAACGTGCCCAAGTGGCTTAGAGATTAGTGCCTGGCTGGCGAGGGTTCGAATCCCAACTGATATTTATGGAGATTTTACTTTAGGTAAAATTTACTCAATGAAGCGAAGTCTTTTAAGACATGCTTCTTTTGAGACATGCAATCCATGTCTTTTGAGACATGGATTTTGCTCTGAACGGGAGCCTTAACTTTGTCGCGGCTGCATGCTTTTCACATGAGGCAAACTACATTCCACTCTGAGTGGCACTTCTGCAATGCATACTTGGGCGCCTTAGATAGCGTATCTTTCCCCTTAAATGTTAGCACTAAGGGCAGTAGCCAAACGACTGCTGATCATTATTAGGGAAGGCTCTTATTTATGTATGCGGATCACGGCGCCTGACCTTTGTACAGACAGTTTTCTGTAACTTCCCTTCTGCCCCTCCAACAGTGTTTAGTCCTGCCTTGGATACCAAAGCAGGCGAAGCCTTTTCCTTAGTAGCTATGACGCTTGCCTCAAACGTGTCAGTAAAATGGAGCACAATATTAAACCTCGAAAAAATTGCGAAATGCGGCCCCTATTATATATACTGCTCGCTACGCGCAACCATAAGTTGTATCCGCACCCCACGATACATACCTTCAATAAACTTTTTTCTTCCAATTACCGTATGTGAATAAAAAAGTTTTCAAATGATAATAAAATGCAAACGTTTATTAATTGATTTTTGATACCCTCAAGGTCAAAGGTACTTTAGAGGGAAGTGGTTACAAAATAAAACTGAAGTTGGCAAAACTAAAATAGAAAAATACAAGTGCCATGTTCCTCGTTATATAATTCTGTCTAAATTGGTAAGCATACAATGTAAGTGCAATGCAAAATAACAAACGAAAGTGACAGAGAGCAATCAGAACATTTGTTGAGAGCCTTAGTTAATTTGTTACGAAAAGTCAGGTTGTGTTAAATGCTGGCTGTCGACCCGGGAAGGTGGTTTCAATATGCCTATGTACGGAGAACGAAGGTCTTCGAAGAAGCGTTTGGCTGGAAGTAAGTTATGACGACTTTTAGAGCATGGTCTAGCCCGGTCGAAATGAAAGACAGAATAAGTTTCGCGTACGTTAAGGCAGTTTCCAAAAATTTATGAAACACAACATAACCGGAAAATTTTCCGACTGGAGGCTAAACGCGGTAGGTTAAGCGTGTTTTTCATGGAAGTGACACGTTCAGTACGACTGTAGTTAAGGAGAATGAAAGTGGCTGAGTAAATTTGGACGAGCTTGAACGCACTAATTAAGTTCGAAGAGCATTGGTCCCAAATTGCTGATACGTATTCTAGAATATATATAGCTTAATAGTTAATATATATCTTGCAGTACCGAATAATAAATATCACATAAATTTGCGCACTACAGCATTTTTACTTTCGCAAGCCCTAACATTAATTTTCCTTGATAAATTAGCCGGTAAACTTTTAAACCCAAATGTATGATTCGCATCTGAAAGATCATAGCTTTTCGAATAACCCGTTTTTTCGAAAAAAAACAGCAAAAACACAAAAAGGCCCCAGAATAGTGCGCCCAAAATATTCAAGTTGTCAATTTATGTGTAAAATAATACTAAAACTTAACTCGGCCTGCGCAAAAAGGCAGCTAACGGTATCAAACATGGCCACGTGAAGAAAAAAAAAAGAAGTCCTTGAGGCAAATTGAAAGAAGTGCTCTCTGGGCCCTAATTTCCAAATTGCTGCACGAGTCATCTACGAGAGTGGCGATGCTAGCAGCCAAGCAGCTGTCAGTCACTTGACGACTGCTGTATGTCAGCACTTACATAACAACTCTTTATTCGACAGCTCTAAGGTTGCGACACAGCGGTATACGGTTGCTAATAGAGCAGCATAATGTTAGCCATTTGTTCTTGTTCTCTCGCATCCTATCGTCTGTGAAGAGGTCTGCAAGACGAAATGCTTCTCATACACAGCGTCGTTAATCTATGGGCCCCTAGCAATTCTCATTACTTTCTTTTCACTTGCGATCCGTACAACTCAGCTTCGTTTCCCAGCGTAGCATACTGCCCAGCGCAACGGTCCCTGTACTCCACAGCCGCAGTAAGCAAAGTGCTGCAAAGCTGAGCGCACAGCCAGTTTATGCAACGAAAAAACTGGCTCAACGTGGCCACATGTTGTACAAGGAGATGCACGCACAAAGCTTCAATACCGCACTGTCACGGTCCGTGAACCTTGGAAAGTTTTAGCTGGCGCCTGCGAATCCCTCCCTGATATTCGAATTTTCACAAATACTTGAGGTCTCTCGAATGTGCGATACGCATACAACCCTTTGCCTTCGATTGAAATACATACATTAGATGCATAATATTCGATTCGTATTCAAAATCTTTGGATACCCTACCCGCAGACGCTACTTTTAATAAATGCACCTGGAGAAATGGCGTCAGAAATAAGAGAATAAAAGAGTATCCGTCAACAACACCCTCAATAATATTTCCCCATGCCCAACGTGCTAAAGAAGAAAGTTATTTTCGCATAAGTCCATGCATTGCCGAAAAACTTGCCCCTTGGCAACGAAGCAGTTACCTTCTACTGCGTTGTAACGCGATCGATACAGAGACCAAGGGCGAGCACGAGGAGCCGAAGAACTTGGTAACCTGACGCCGTCGCTTTTGCAGCCGTTGCTTTGCCTTCGCTACGGGCCACGCGAGGTTGACACGGAAGCCCGTGTTTAAGGAGCACAGCAAGCGCTGAGAAGTAAGAGAAGCTGCCAAAGTAAGCAAAACCTGAGTGAGCACCTAAGTGCTGTGGAGCGGCGATGCGGCTTGGACACCGCTCCTCAAATTGATAAGTTCCAGTTGTAAGAGAAATCGGACCTCTGTGCTGACAGCATGAACCCGATGCTGCCCATTCGTCAGCAGTAAGAGCACAGCACTGAGGAAAAACTACAGCGTGATCAGCCGTGCCACGTCCCCCCTCCCAAAAAAGCGGGTCACCGTAAGTTATGTTGTTTATTGTTAGTCAGTGTCGTAGATTGTTTAATCTTAGTTACTAGATGAACGTCATATGCGTCATTCACATATTTCATAAGTTGAAATATTGATTTTTTCATTTCATAAGCAAAACTATTGATTTTTCGTACGAAGGATTACACGACGGAATACACAGAGACCTCAAGGAGCTTCGTGATCGAAGACTGCGAATTAATTTCGTCCTGTTCGGGTTCTACGACGTGCACGCGAAACCAAATCTACGAACCTTTTAAGAGTGTTAGCTCTTACTCATCACGTTTCGAGACTTCGTGGGGTCTGCTACCACCCTGAGATCACAGCGCCATCTGTTGCAGCAACTAGAAAGCAGTATATCTCGCATGGAGACTTATAGCGCCATCTACAATGTGACTGTAGAAACAACCATCCACCTGCCGCGTGACAATGATGAGGTCCCGGTGCAATATCGTGGATTGGGGTGGAACTATATTTCAGCAAAACTTATTGTTGGGCTAGTTGGTAGGCGATGACCTCAGAAGAACCAGCGCGAAAAGAGATGATGGTGGAACTATGTGAGAATGACGTAAGGGGACGAAATGGCACCATAGTTTCGGTTCCTCGAATACAAAATGGCGGGCATTAAAAACGGTTGTGCCCTTCCATTCCTTACCCCCTCAACCTCCAAAGCAAGTCCTTTAACGGGACGAAAACTGTCCTGTTATGGGACCGCTATTTGTGTATACATTCGTTCCGCTATACATACTCCGGCAACACGGGGCACCTTTCCGGGGACAGTTGTCTACAGAATTTTGTAGGCAAACAAAACCTTATGGGTTGCGGTATAGAAATAAATCCCCAATTAAATAGTAGATAAACATTGTATACATGAAATTACTAATTGAAGCGTTACCATATCCTGCCGCAAGCCGAATTCTACGCCCACCTTGACCCCCCATGCGAAGCAAGTTCCGTTTGGGACGTATCTTGAGGGGATGTTAACTGGACAACGGGCGTGTTCTTTTTCGCTCTCTTCGTCTATTAAACTAAAAGCTAACGCTCATTATTTCAACGTCTTCCAGACGGTGGCGGCCTTTTTTTTTTGTGTGTCTACCTCCATCGAAAAACCGAACCAGCGAACGCATGCACAGGAACCACACGTTCTAGCGTCACCTGCGTCATCACGTAAGGCTGATATTGGAGGAATACCGTAATGATCAGAAAATTACGTCACATCACGGTTACATTAGATTCTATTCCTTTCTAAACAATATTGTTGCTTTTATTGTGCGCGGCCTTCAGCGGTATGGTGCTAAGTCTTCTTGGGTCATATCTGTCACTCCGAAACCTCTTTCGAGTGCAGCAGTTGCTAATTGCCTATGATTCGCTTGATTAATAATTTTTGATGACACATTGTATTCCATGCAGAAATAAATTCAATGGAAGGTAGAGTTATTAAGAAAGAGCAGCAGTAACAGCAGTAACAAAAACAACAGAGTGATATACGCAGGATGAATTCAAGCGTTACCCTTTTGCGCACTTCAAGGCGCTGATATTAGCTTATCACTAAGCTCTAATGTTATCGTTACGTTCCAGAGGTAACAAGAAACAGATCTTTTTTCGAAACACCGGAAATAAAACAAATATTTATGCACCTAAAACCCTTCTGCAGACGGACTATCAGCAACAAATATCTATAAGAAGCAAGAAAAGGCATATTGGCACATAGTCGGCATAGTTCCCAAAGAACACGTAATTTCACTACCACACACCGCAGCTGGTCAGTCTGACTTTCAGCTCCACAAATGTGATCTCAAACGAACATTCAATAGCAGAGCAATCGCCATCAATTGCCTCATACGCGTGATGGAGACATTGGTCGCCTATATTACAAAAGGAATGAAGTCTACTGACACTGAATGGCTTCTGAGCTCTGGTTCCCAGAAAATTAGTAGTTAGCAGGTAGTCCATCAACCGAGAAACATTTCACTAAGGAGGCGGGTAGGTATAGGGCATGTACGTGACGCGCAGCAAGCAATTGTTTTTTTTTTATGACAGCGACGTTGCTAACGCTACAAGTGGAAATTGTAAAAATTGCAAACTGTAACGTTTCGAGCGACAAAATAAATGTATTTCACACATCAGAGGCTTTTGTAAGGTTCACTCTGCGCTACTAACGGAGCTAGAGTTTTTGCACTTAGCGCAGATTAGAGAATTTCACATTCTTCGCACTTAAGCTGGCATTGCAGCGAACCAGACTCGAAATATCTGCATTTATATGCCCGGTGTGTTGCATTGTGACTGATATCGAAGCTTGTGCTTCGCTGTTAAGCTGCTGTTATTTGTTATTTATTTATTTATTGGATACCTGCATCGCCCGTAAGGCATTACAACAGGGGAGCTACAAACGTTAACTGCCATTCTACATATTATTTCAACGCACGGTAAAAAGCATTGTTCATCGGAATATACGCAGTGCTTGATGGCAAACTGTTCCATTCTCGCACAGTTCTAACAAAAAAAGAGTAACGTAAGACGTCACTCCTACAAGAAAATTCCCTGACCTTCAAATCGTGGTCCAGTCGCTTCGATATATAATTTGGTGCCTGGATATGCTTTTCGCGGTTGATTCCTTTTTTAGAGTAATAAATGTTATGAAAAATTTAATCTAGCATTTCTTCTACGATCCTTTAGCTCTTGCCATTGAAATTCATGTTTGCTTTCTGTCATGCTAAGTTTCCGGCTGTAATTTCCAAGAACAAATCTGACTGCCCTGTTCTGGATTTTTTTTTCAATTTGACTATAAGCTCAGCTGTGTGAGGATCCCAACACATGCATACTCCAGTATTGGTCGAACACGACTGAAGTAGAGCTGGGTTTTTAAGTTACTTGGAAGATTACTGAAATTCTACCTCAAGAAACCCAAAACTGATGCGCCATTTTTCCAATATAGTTAACGTGCCCGTTCCACCGTAAATCAGATGTAAAAAATGACTCCCGGATATTTAAATTCCTTACTTGTGCCTAAGGTAATGTCGCCAATTCTATAGCTATACTGACAGCAAGCGCGTTTTCTTGTAAAGGTTACGTGAACAGTTTTGTTTATATTTAATGACATATCCCAACTCCCACACCAGCCTGCTATGGTATCTAAATCACCTTGCAAGACTTCTCAGTTAGAATTTGCACTAATTACTCTGTAAACAACACAATCATCAGCGAACATTCTAAATGAAGATCGTTATATCTGAATTCACAAAGTATGGTTGATGTAGAAAGTTATTGAGCCATTAAAAAGCACGAATAAGGATATGGGCACGTCCGCATTTATAGACCTTTGAGGCATCGCTTAGAACGACGTCACAACATTTTGGTCTTCACTGCACAAATGAGCGTCTACACGGTTTTTGTCCCAGTCGAAAGCCTTCATACCAAATGTGTTCCCTTCTTCTTTTCCCCCTCCCGCCCCTCGGGTAACTGTATATGTTTGTGTTTAAACTCCGTTTATTTCCTTTCTCACTCTTTCCTAAAGGGTTATTGCACGACAACGAAGAGAGATAAAAGAGGGCCGACATGGACGCGAAAACATTGAGTTTAATGTAAACCAACTAGCCAAATATGGCGTGCTGTTTTCTGCTCTGCTTTTCCAACTTATATGCACGATAATATTTGCTGCGTTCCTTATTAACAGCGGCAGTAACATCTTATTCAAGTAGCTGCAGGTACTGAAGCTGATTTCGAAATATCAATACCCCGCGGTGGATTCTTTTTTGTGTGCGTTGAACATTACCGCCTGACCTCTTCGAGGAATGAGGCGCCTAAGAATGACTAACATTATATTTTTTTAGCGTTATCTTATTACCGTACAACAATAATCAATCAAGGATCCCTCGTCATTTTCTTCGCTGAAAAAGACCATGCGCTATTGTTACAATGGAAGGGATCTCTTTTTACAGGTGACTAACGCACTGCTGACCTGAATCCCGCTGATTTATACTAATTTGTTTTGACTTCGGTTTCGTCATTCATATTTGTGGTGACTTCTGGATATTCGTATTTTTCCAGTGACTCAGGATTTGAAATCTCGAGAGCTGTCTTTTTTCTGTTGCAGAAGACACAAATAGGCCTGACGAAAGTGGCTTTTCCGCAAGCTAAAACTAACAGAGCTTGCGTGGGACTGCAGTGGTTAAGTAGGAATCGAAGACCGAATTCTTCGTCTCCATTTTCGCTTTTACAAGCAGAGACCGTTCCTATTCGGCCCGTTCAGTAATTTTGAGCACTTGCCGCTGCGAGAACGTAGAGTTCTTCAACACTCCAGCTGGCATCGCCCTAGAATTAACGACCGCATTTATACGTTTCTTCTTAATAACCGCTTTCCGATCAGATTGGAGATTTAGTGTTTAGAGTTTAGATCACCTAATTTTTTTCTGCCTTTAATCAGTTTCTTTTTCTTGATTCATCCTCCACCCCCTTACATAGCATACCTGCCTCTCTATCCTCTCTGGTGTACTCGGTCGCTCAGTATGCTGAACTGAAATAGTTGTAAATAGTTAGATATGGTAGCGACTAAACCCAGCTGGTGACACATGTTTTGTTGTCAAAGCCACGATGGAGATGACAGCTGAAAGCGAGTAACACTGAACAAAGGCTTTCTAGCGACAACGGTTGTTGGTGCTAGCACGCACAAAAAAAAAACTATTGTGCATATTTGCAATTGATTCCTTGATCCCGTGCATTGCGTGCAGTGCTGCATGGAACGTCGTGCCTCCTTTTCCTTCAAAAATATGGCGAGTGCGTGTTTATTACTTCCGCCTCATCTCTTACACTACATCCGCATGCTCTCTTGCACGAGAAGTGTACCACTCTCACACTTTTTAACATTTTGTAGGCTTTGATTTCGTGCCACTGCAATGATGTCCTAACAGTTTTTCTCTTGCATAGTCGTGCCATTGCCTGCGCAATGCACTGTAGACTCCAGAGCCACAGCATCACATCGGGTGTTGAATACATCACGAGTTTATTGCTTTAATGAAGTTAGTAATAAAGTCAAAGGAAAAAAAAGAGCTCGTCATCACTCATACGTCTCATTTTCAAAACAGGCATATAATGAAAATTTCAATTGTAGCGCAATTTATTGATACTAAAAATTCTGATCGGTACCGTATGCCGTGCAGCGCTGTGTTAATTGTCTTTGAAAATTAATAGCCATGGCCTTGTACATTTAGTGTACTTGTGGCACTGAGGCACTGAGAGCGCTCTAAGATGCCCACAGGCCAACGTAAAACACCGCTAAATGAGGAATCCTGAGAAAAATAATAAAGATCATGAATACGACAGTAATAGGAAACAAAATTTGGGTGATACTGAATTAAAAATTGCAACGAATATAGAGCACTTTCACTAATTCCCAAACCACTTTGCCAACACTCGAGAATGTCCGCGAGACCCTGAAGTAATGCCACCACCCAAGCCCTCGGTGCCTTATGCGGCGATAAAAATTAGTTCTAGCCGTTTGCACCCTTCGAACCTGAAACAGCTTAAAAGACGTACAACGCAGTCAATAAATGACTGAGCAATTTTCTTTGGCGAAAGCAATGGAGGCCGAGAAATTTTGAACTACCTTGAGCCTGTACAAGTCACACGTCTATAGTCTTAGGAATATTGATATACTCCGTGTGACTGAGATCGCACCGCAAGTGGATGACCTGCATAGCCAACGAAATAAAATGGCTCTAAACCTTAAATGTTTCTCTGCAGTTACAGCACACCAATATCGAGTAAAGCTTCAGTCGCAACTGAAACGACGGCCATTCATTTTCTTTTCCACCATTCCTGCTTCCCTTCCCGTCAAGAAAAAAAAATAAAACGCGTTTCTCAAACAACACTTCTAAACTCTAGCCTCCTTAAATTTAAGTTCAGGAAGTGAAAACGATAGGTGAGTTGTGATTACTGCCACTTTCGAAGTTTCAAAGTTTATTCTGAAATAATTACAAATGTTATGTTTATAAAGAATCAGAAGCCTTCAGAACAATCAGAGCTCTTTTGAGATACTAGTTTCGAAACCACACTAAAACGCAGTTATCTCAAGTGGCTACTTCGCGAAGGTAAAATGGCAGCTCCTACTTTGGCCGGGAGTGCGAGTTTTGATTCTACGCGATATACGTGGTGTGTGCAGTGCTGAGAAGTTCGTCCGAACGCCATCGGTGGCATGACAGTCGGCTAGCCTCTAAATTTGAACGCAATCACCAAGTTCTGATACGCTGGTTAAATCGAGAGTTTCATAACAAGTATAACAGATATCTTCCCTTATAAGTGCCCACTCTAGACCGCTGCACGAGCAAGGCTAACTTGGGTTAAATTAATCCACTCCCGATAATCGGCTGTTTTTGGGCGCTGGGTCACAATAGCAACAACCAGCAGATAAGGAAGGGAATTGTTTGGTTAGAAGATATTACGCTTAGAGCGACGCCGCACTGCTTATCCAAAGAGAAAATATCTACACAACTCTGTTTGAGAAGAGTGGAAATAAATTGTGCGTTCACGTCCGCAAAGTTAACGCTTCTAAAATGTACTCCCTGCCAACCGATTTTCATGAAAAATGATGCAAGAGGAATGTGATTTCAGTGTCTTTGCTTCATTGCAAACTCTTTTGCTACGCATTTGATATCCGTCTAGAGGAGCTCATTTTCTTGGGAAAGCGTAGTGTTGCTCCTAGCCATAGATTCAAACGCGCCCGCAGGCAACATGCGTTGCTGATCTCTGTAGCAATCGCTTATTCGTGGGAAAGCGATTGCTAAAGCGGAGCGGAGCCTCTCAGTTGCTGCTGACGGCTGTCATGCCAGCGTACCCTTTGAAGGCATGTGATTTTCGGTAGACAGTTGACAGGCCCCGAAGGAGCTGCTTACGGAGTTTTCGGTTTTACTTATTGTTTGTCATATTCCTCCATCACACACGCCCTGTATATTTGGATGGCGAGAGAAGAATTGATAACGCTCGTCATCAAATATTTAACTGCTGTTTCAAAGGAGAAGACAGCAACACGATCGAGTGCATTTGAGAAAGTAAAATTTAAACAAAAAAAGTGAATCTCCTGATGTTTGATATAAAGCTCTATCGACAGCTTCCTGCGATGTGCGTTTTTCTTCGGTGAACGAGAGATTGCTGATTCGAGATGTTATAGCATGCCCGAGGATCAAAAGCAGTCTGCCTTAACTTTTTGTATTTCAGCTCAGTTGTATGTGTTACGGCAGGATACTTGTCTCGATGGTTCATTCCAACAGATGATGAGTATAGTATTTACGAACCATCCAGCTGCTCTATCATTGCAAAATAGCGACCAAAGGCGTTCGTTCGAGAGTCGTACTTTGAAGTTTAAAAAGGAGTGGTCAGCTTGGGAAACTCATCGGCGTTCAGTTCATTCTTAACCTTGAGGGACGTTAGAATAAATTTGCGTGGTAACGTATGGCTGTATGTCTGCATACCAAGCTATCAAGAGCGGAGTCGCTGCACAGTTGATAAGTTTTGAATATTCTCGCTTGGCACCACTTCGAGACGTGGTGGTAAAAAGCGCAGATATCAGAGCGCAGGCTTTAGGGGTTGATTGCCCAGCTACTTCAGATGTTGGACACATATTTGCGCCGGTGGAAGAGGCGATCTCCAATAGGAAAACGCTCTGTTTGACGGCAAAAAGCTTGAAAAGTAAAGCATTCAATGATGATGATGATGATGATGATGGTGGTGGTGGTGGTGGTGGTGGTGGTGGTGGTGGTGGTGGTGGTGGTGGTGGTGGGGGGGGGGGGATTTTATGACGCAAGGGAATCTGCGGCAGGATTTCTCGAAGGTTTTAAGTTTTCATGTCCACAAAATGTTCCGAGTTTGTTCTTAATCTTTCATTCATTATCACACCATGTGTTAAAGCAGGAATTTTAAGATTGGGCTCTGTTTGCGTCGGCTAAGCATGTCTGTGTTGTGAGGATTAATTGCTTTCCTGTTGGTTTTTCGCTCTGATAATCTCGGGAATTTGTCCAAGAAAGTTTGCTTTTATCAAGTGTGTAGTGCTGAATGCATCTTCTGGTCTGTTAGAAGTCGCGCCAACTTCCTGAATTCTGACTTTTGCTGACCATTTCTTATTCTTGTGTGATAGGCTGTTGCGATACGGCGCGGGTGATTCATAAAATGTAAGGGTTTGGTCGAATAAACCTCAGTTTCATGTTGGCGCCTGTCCAGTAGTGTTCTTGTGCCTCTCTCCTTCTTGTTCTTTTCGCGCCGTTATGACACTATCTACAGTTCTGAACCAACTAGCCCAAACCAAAGTACTTCTTGGACATCATTCTGCTTAATTACAGGAGTAAGAACTCCTGGTTCTAAGTTTACTCACTTCCACCTGCCTAATACACGTTATGCAGGCAAGCCGATCGATCGCGCACACAGACCTCCATGGCAGTTGGCAAATACATTTCCATTCCAGCATAATAGGAATGCGAGCTCCGAGCCCTCGACACACTCTTGTCATTTTCAGACGCTCGGCACCATTTTGGGGCAGGCGTATCTGCCAATGTAGAATTTCACCAGCGGTTCTCATAATGGGGCAAATACGCTTATAATATGTTCTGATAGCGGCTTCGCATACAGTTGGCAAGTATCATCCAATTGCGTACATCACCATATCGACAACCCT
>JARKHS020002969.1:0-86194 GCA_030143305.2 Amblyomma americanum
CCACCATTCATGTGCCGCAATTTTTTTTTCGGGCACTGCCGGCTTCTGGGTAAGCTTTATGCAGAAAGAGATTCTGTGGCAGAAGCGCAAACCTCAAGCGCTGCTCTTTTCTGAAATTAAGGTTTATAATTGCGGCAGGTTCAACAGAAATGGAAGCTGAAACAATCAGTGACTCAGGCGGGGTAATTCGACAGACCACGTACCGTAAGACTAATTTCACCTGTAGATTTACACCACCACCACCGCCGCCATGAAAGCTACAGAACCTGCTGCAAAGCAATTAGGTTTGTGGATCTCTTTTGCCGCGATCTCCTCATTTTTCCTCTCTTCGGCAGATTTTATATTGAGTATAAGCGATATCCATCAGATAAGGAAACGGCAGCTCGAATCAATAAATGCGATCAATGAAGTTATAGTTCGCTTCTTAAAGTATTATCAACAATTATCTTTGCAGACATCGTGCGCTTTTCTTTCTTATATTTAAGGCACCTTCTAATGGAGGAAAGGAAAGCTTGCGACTCGTCGTTGACAGGCTTTGAAGTTGTCAGTGGAGGAAAAAAGAAAGCTTTGCCAGGCAAACATCTCCTGCTATTGACGTGAGAGAAGAAAGAAAGATGGAGAACACACTATACTTTTCCTACTCCGAAACTTCCCCTTTTCTGCTCACTGGCCCATAAATAAAGGGGCGGATAAGAAGGAGGAGGCACTATTTAATGGTGACTTGAGGTGGAATT
Organism: Amblyomma americanum; assembly: GCA_030143305.2. Classification (NCBI taxonomy): domain Eukaryota; kingdom Metazoa; phylum Arthropoda; class Arachnida; order Ixodida; family Ixodidae; genus Amblyomma; species Amblyomma americanum. Next base: position 735 of record JARKHS020002969.1, read on the forward strand.
GTAGTAGCGGCATTCCCCAGTCAAGCTTGCTTTTCGACAAGGCCAGGTCGTACAGTCCACCTCACTCTAAAAGGAGCGACGTTCCTTCTCGACAGCGGAGAGGGCCGTCTACGGTCGAAATTCGATGCGCTCAGGACAAAAGGAATGCGATCGTCTTCACGCCTAGCAGGGCAAGGAACGGCGGTCGATTGAAGCGTCGAGAGCGGCCAGCCATTCAGCTTGACACGGGTCGATCTTTCTTCTCGGACTAGCCGCTATTGTGTTGCACTGGAAGCTGCGTTGACAGAGTAGTATGGGCAAGAAAAAGTAGTTGAAATAAAAATTGTACGTTGGAACGGCATTTATATATTTTCGGAAGTAAGCGTATTTGGCTGTCAGGCAGTAAGTGGCAAAGTTGAGGTTTATGTAGGAATTTATTTCTGGTGGGCGTCTCGGCCAAGTCCAAGTGTGGCCTCCATCAACACACACACACACACACACACACACACACACACACACACACACACACACACACACACACACACACACACACACACACACACACACACACACACACACACACACCACACACACACACACACACACACACACACACACACACACACACACACACACACACACACACACACACACACACACACACACACACACACACACACACACACACACACACACACACACACACACACACACACACACACACACACACACACACACACCACACACACACACACACACACACACACACACACACACACACACACACACACACACACACACACACACAGTGTGTGTGGCACCATATGGCATATGGCAAGCGTGGAGGGCATATCGCACGTAAAAGAATATCCCAAATGTTCCTTAATCCAGAGAAGAAGGAGCTTGCGTATCTTAGCCTTGAGGTCGGTTACGAGACAACGAGGACTTTTCATGCGAAATTGTGTGCAATGAACCGGTGCATGTTTCTAGGAGGCATTTCCACTTAGTGGTGTACATTGAGCGTGGAGAAGCCATGGACGGAGCGAGAAGTGAGAAACGCCAAAAACATATCTTCGGTGGTCGATTTTTCGCTTTCATCTACGTGCAGAAGAGCGGCACGCAATAAACAAGTAACGTAAAGAAGAGTCATAAGCCTTCGTTGGACGCTGGACAGATTACTATAGATTGGTTTATGGGTGTTTAACGTCCCAAAGCGACTCACAATATGAGGGACGCCGTAGTGGAGGGCTCCGGAAATTTCGACCACCTGGGGTTCTTTAACGTGAACTGACATCGCACAGAACACGGGATTCTAGAATTTCGCCTCCATCGAAATTAGACCGCCATGGCCGGGATCGAACCCGCGTTGATTACTACAGAGATAAGATGGCTGCCTAGATTAAACTTGTAGAAGATGGAGCGTTGAAAAGAGGTAAAAGGTGTTTGGGGGAACAATATCACCGGCTTGAAGAATACCATGATAAAGTAACAGTGTCTTTATGGCAGGAAAGGAGCGCGCAGGAGCCAAAAACGGGGCCAAAGAATTAAATTGACCTCATAAAATGAAGTTCATCACATAAACGAAGGTCGAAGAAGGAGAAGGTGAAGAAGAGGTGGGAGATGTCCAAGAGAGATTGGTGGGTAATTCCTTCCCGCACCACGGATGTTACTTCCGCCAAGCCCTCAGGACGCCTTTGTAAAGTCATCTACAAAAGTTTGCGGAATGCAATTTCGCGAAAAACAAAATTATTTCTGGCTTGCCTTACTACCCAGCCAGATGATATTCTTGGTGGAGCACACATGTCTCCTGACGCTTGTATGCATTTAGTTCACCAACTCTGCCTAACCGCGCCGCAGCAAATATTTCTTCGTGAATCCCTATCCCGCAAACTATTGTCCATGACGCAATCTGTGGCGGAGGAAGCTGAAACGGTGGACGTGGTTTCGCTTGGCGTGGCTGTCGCTTTTACTGGGAAAACAGTGCAAGGCGGGATTCTTGCGTTTCTGCCCGCTGTTAATGGTTTTTCGCATTGAGGCATATTTGAGGCTTTTCTCGTTTTTCGTGACGACGGCAGAGCTGGCGATTACATGGCAAAGCTCCTGCATCTTATGGGGAGCGAAGCAGGAAAAGTCTCGCTTAAATCGGTGGCATCCTATCGAAGTCGACATAAAGGGGTCTCCCGACAAATGGGGATTGTCAGCGCCGGGCTTGAAACAATCGTAAATCACCTGAAGCGGTTGCCTTCAAACAAGGGCGCTTGGAATCACGACCCATCCTAGCAGGAGCTCGGATTGCACCCCAGGGGTTCGAAGAAGTGTGCACGCGGGTGCGGCAAACCAGCAGTAGATGGCAGGAACACGTTAAGCACAATATCAAGCGAAAGGACACGCTCAGACACACGTACGAGTTCACGCCCTCGTTGTCAGACGCATGCATGCTTTTAGCGTCCATCCCCGTGCTCGTCTCCGGTAAGAGCAATATACGGCGAATGCAGAAAGGCGGCTCCCTACCATACGCCTCGTTACGCTAAGAGGCTGCGCTACTTTCGAGCACGTCTGGAGCAGGGAGGCCTCGACGACGCGAGAACATGGAGCACGGAAGCATACGCCGACAAAAGCTTGGCTGCGGGTGTCTCGAAACCTGACACGCAGTGCGACAGCTGCCGGCACCGATTTTGTCGAGGTTCGCCCAGAGGCGAGAGGTGGCCTAAAACGTTTTTAGACACGCTGTGTCAAGTCGAACCCGAGTGAAAAAAAAAGAAAGTGGCAGATGCTCTTCGCGCACATACGTGCGCGCTATATTCGGCCCAGATGCAAGCAGGTGCCCTTGCAGAAATGAATACGTTTAAGCTCCTTCCTTTTCCTTTTTAAGACGGCCCAGTAGCGGCTTTTCTTAATCTACAACGCGCCAGCTTTCGAATCGATGTCTGTAGAAGCTTTGTACAGAGAAGGAGGCGTTTTGAAGAGAAAGTTACTTTGTATTGCCAGATAAACCGTTTGGCTGTGATAGATTTGACCCAGAATATGTCAGGTTGCTTTTAAGGAAAAGTTTCTGTTCCACGCACTATGAGATTTTAAAGATTTTTAGCTCGGAATGCTATCATTGCTCTTGAAGAAAATAAGAAGTACTCAATGTTAAACTTTTTGAAATGAAAGTGGTAGCAGTGGCTTTGTTGCATAAACAATAATAATGAAAAGGTAGCATAAGGATGTGTGCCCGCCGCGGAAACTGACTTATGCCCCTTAAGGCTGGTTCCCATGCAAGCGACTGAGCGAATTGAGCGGCTGAGCGGGGCGTCGCAGCGAAAGATTTTCTACTTGCTAGAACCTCGCCGCTCGAGCCGCCGAGGCGACTCGAAACAAGTTTTTGCGCCGCGGAGGCAGGATTCGATAGCGTTTTCGCTTGCGTGTGAAGTAGGCTTTGTACAACTGATCTGCCGTAAGCGGATATAAAGGGATAGGCAGAGGTAGCGAGACGATATGTAGAAAAAAGGGATAATAAGGAAGAGTAAGGGAGAGGATTTTGTTCGAACTACATAAAGTTGACGCATTCACACATCACGTACACAAACATTAAATGAAAATAACGGCTAACGCGGGTAGATCGTCTCACAGTTCAGTGCACAAGCGAGCAGATTTACTTTAGAAGTATTTATACAGTTTATTAAAGTGACGCGCTCGTCGTGTACTAGCACTGTTGTCAATCACCCCTTGGTATCGAAAGTTAAATCAACGAGCGCTAGACAGGAGCGCAGGCTTGCTGCAGATTAAAGAAACAGTGTATAATAAGGCATCTGCAATGTACAAAGGTGCAGGCCGCACCTTGGAACTACATGACTGTGCTATTTTCACGGAGTTACTCGTTGCATGGCTCCCTTTTGCTGTCAGCTGGTGAAATATCAAAACACCATGATTAAGCATGCGATTAAACACGTCTAACGCATTTAAAGTACTCACATAGTCAAGATTTTATAAAGCGGAATATTCGCGAAAAAAAATTATCACCGGCTTTGCAGGCAGCTTTTGCATGCATGCTAAACTGAATTACGCTGCGGGCTAACAAATATAGAGTGTGAGCCAAGAATGTAACCGGATTAAAATTTTTCATCAGTGACAATCCTATGAACATTTGACGGTGAGTGTAAGCGCGGCGAAAATGAGTGCAAATCTGAATAAAGGAGAAAAAGAGAAAAGAAGATACAGCGACTCACAGTAAAGGATCCTATCAGTGCAGCATGGGGAAGTTTCCCGAATTAATGATAATTTTTGCCTCGCGTACGGGTCTTTAGAGACATTTCACGCATACTCTATATTTACTCACCAAGAATTCAGCACAATTTAAGACTCCCACGTCCAGTGCATCAGGTTACCGGAACTGAATTTTAGGCAATTTTGTGCTCTCTGGACATGCTGAGAAGAATTTTTTCTGCGAACCCTTATCAGTTTTTAATGCCATCAACTTGGTTTATAGTTTGCCATTTAATAATGCTCTTTTAATCTTTTTGGATTATTGAAGAAGTCTCCGGTTCGTTTGTAGATTCAACCTCTCTAATTGGGTAATGCACAGTCTCCCCATCACCACAAGTAGATTTTTTTCAATAGCACAGCTGGAGAAAAAGCAAATTTCTTAATATCTGAGAAGGACAGAGTAAGCTTCTATCTAGAGCAGCGTTAATGTGTACGAAATATAAAGCTAGCAATGAACAGTGTAGCGTTCGTGACCGCTGTAACCTAGCACGCAGTGGCTGCTTGCCGGCGTCACTGGTTTAAGTTTGCTTAGAAAAAAGTTTCCCATTGTTATATCGCTCAAAATTACAAGATAGCCATAGTGACTGCTCAAATTAACTTTGCATAACTTTCTCTCAACATGATAAGCCGAGTTCAAACTTCGTAAAGGAGGACCTAAAGGTGATTCAGATTATGCGGAAATACAAGAAAAACATGAGCTTAAATCCCACTGTTAAGGACAATTATTCCGAAACACTCAACCAATGCGTAATCAGCAACTGAGTGCCTAGATAGACTTTGTGTGGATGCATGCTTTGTGTGCGTAAGTGTGCGCAAAAGATGACCCGAAATAAAAACATTCCTTACACTTCATCTTATCGTCCTTGACACTGCGAAGAGGTATCTGCAAGCAGAAAATAGAACACAGGATTTACGACAAATATGATTCGCTTTGCAAGGCGCTGTCAAACGGAACACTGAAGACCCCACTTGAGCTGCCGGACGCTGCGGCAAAGCCTTCACAACGTTTTTTGCGCGCGTTTTTTTTCTTTTCAGGGTCTCGCTGTCACCCTCAGGCGCATGTCACAAAGCTTTTCCCGTCTTGTCACCTGCGCGTCGCAACAGTAGCGTATAAAGGCGCTGGGTGACCAACCGTCCGCACCAACAAAGCCACAGGGAATCATCCACGAAAAGCAACCTGACATTTTTGACAAACTCTGCGGTGTGACCTTTATTTGGAAGCACAAAAAGGAGGAAACTGTTTTTCAGCCTCTGAGCGGCGCAGCTACGAAAAATAACTCTCTGTTTACATACGCTACGGTGAAACGACTGCACCCTAACCTGTCCTAGATTACTTGCTTTTTTTTAAAGAAACGCCTTCGCACCTACTCAGCGAGCCCTCCGGTTCCTGTCAACCGCACGTCTCACAAAGTGTGTTTGTTTTCTGTCACCCCAAGTAGCCTGTCTTGGCCGAGAGCGCAAGAAAAATAAAGCCGCTGTCCTGTTTTCACCGTGAAAGCGAGCAATACAGCCAGGATCACACCGGCTTAAAAAAAGAAGGGATTAATAGCAGCTCGCAAAGACGTGATCCAGACTTTAGTGGCGCACAGTTACCAAAGCATCTTCCTTTTCTGGCATGCTCTTAGCGCATCACAAATCCAGGATATGTGCGCCAATCCCGCACTGGCGGCTTATGTTCCGGTCGGGTCCCATTTAAAAAAAAAAGAAAAGCTATGGCTGCTTCCGACACTGCCTAATGGAGCGTACAGCACATCGCGACAAGCCTGCTTTCACCTCGGCCCTCATTCTTGCTCCGGGGTGTCCCTCACTTCCAACCACTTAACGGCATATGAAGCGTGCTTCCCCATTTTATGAAAATTTTTGCCATCACATGCCTGTTGTTTTGTATGCACGTTCAGATGCCTGCGCAAATTCTGCCCACCGCAAGTCGCTAGCGTTTACTGAGGAGGTTGAGTATATCACATTATCTTCTTTGTTTTAATCCACCATGAATTGCAGCGGAGCTGAACTTCCGTTTCGGCGAGACGCGCAGTAAAATGTGGGGCAGTGGAAATCGAGATTTCAGCGACAACTGCTAAAAGCAATCATAACTGTGGATACCTTTCGCGAAACCTTTATACAAAACATTCTCACGCTTCGACGCCGGAGGGAGACACATACACCTCACCTGAAATGTTTACAGCTAAAGCAACATCACCAATTCTCGAGTTATATTATCCTTGACATGCTGATCACATATCTTATTTCTGCAGAATTATTTTCTTCTGTGAAATACATCCACTTTGGGAAGAAAAATACTTAAAAGAGAATGGGTGCTTTGCAGTCTTTGGCAGTGCTGAAGAGAAAACGTGAGGCACAGAACTTGCCTGCCTGCCTGTTAACTGCTGCTACCCATGTTTATACGGATATTAGAGCTCGGACGCAGCTGGTACAGTAAGTCATTTCTAACTTGCGATGCGGAGATGTTTCGACTATGTTGGCAACTACCGTTGGCGTCCGAGTCAGTGTCCTGTAAGAGGCTGCTGTGGTCACACTATGACAAGTTAGGCAAAACAATGAAAGCGGCCTTTTCGGCCGAATTTCGATGGAGGCGAAATTCTAGAGGCCCGTGTACTGTGCGATGTCAGTGCACGTTGAAGAACCCCACCTGGTCGAAATTTCCGGAGCCCTTCACTACGGCGTCCCTCATAGCCTGAGTCGCTTTGGGATGTTAAACCCTAAAAAACAAAAAACCAATCCAATGCCGGCTGAACAAAGCCAGTCGACTTTTTGACCTCATAAACCTCCTTCGCGCCACTTGGTGACAGCTATACCCGGAGGCTATAAAGAATGTACAAGTCAAAAAAGAATGAGGGGCGCTAGCATCCAGAGCACTACCGGCCACTGCCTCTCACACATATCGAATACGACCGTCGCGGAGCGTCGAGCCGCTGTGTATAAAAGTAACAGGAAACTAACCTTAACAAGCGCTCTTCTCGCAATAAGCGAGCCCGGTTAGCAACAGACTGTCACGGCTTCCATTTAGGAAACGCCAGGGGCTGCGTTCGCGGGAAGAGTCGATGTTTTCTGACTTGTTCAGTAGCAATCTCATGACACAACACTGGGTTCATTAAGAAATATCAGGTTAATACCTTTTCGAAAAATAATATAAATCCAGCCTAAATGAACTGAAAGGCTGATACCTCATTTATGACTGCCCTAAAAACTAGAGATATCACTTTATCATAAAGCTTGCTTTCGAAAACTGCGTTTCCAGGGGCTCATCAAGAGGTCAAGGATAAAACTTTCACATTTGAGAATCACATCTAAGAAGACAGAGACGCCTTACGTCATTATGCCTAACTAATTTTACCTCCTCAGAGTAAATGAAAGCGGCGTGTTTTCTACTTTATGTACAAATGCAGAGATAAGTGCAAGTGTTTGGGCGCAGAACTTGGTAAACATCTTTTATAACACCTAGGGGAAGAAATGTGCGGAAGACTTTACACATAGAACCGTCCCCTCATCATTTCCTTCGTGAGGCCCGTAATTGCTTTATTATAAGCCAATTTTGCTTTAGCCAATTTTCGGATATAAGTCCAGATCTTGTTTTACTTCATAAAGTTAGACTACCTAAATATAAGCAATATTGAAAGATTACGAAAGTTGGCTGGCTTTCTGAAACATTATTACTGCAGCTGTTAGAAAAGGGGCTACACTCCTCAGAAATAAGATTTTACAATATCAGCTCAAAAATATCATTCATTTCACAAGTGTTCCTCCTCCATCATTCCGATCAGCGGCGCATAGTTCATGAAGGTCGGAGTGCCCGGAACCTAATCACCACCATATGCACAGTTCGAATCCTAGAAACTAAACTCCAAGGGTGAAAAACTCCCATTTTTTCTACCTTGATGATATTATTAAACAGTATCATTTTTTTGTTGCATACACAAATGATGCCTTGTGTCCTGAGTTTCGCTCTGCTTATATCATCTCATCTCAAGATCACCTAAAAAGTGCGAGAGTTGCTAGGAAAACACAAGGTGTTTCACCTAAGACTTTCTGCAAATTTTAAATATAGGTTTGTTGAGTTAGAAGAGTGCTATTTTTGACATAGGATTGTCAGTTGTGTATTATATCAGAATACAGCTAATACATGCTAACTAGCAGGCTGGTTATCTAATATTGAATAGTTAATTTTTTAGGTCTACTGTTGGGCTCATCAATTATTGAGAGGCGTGTAGCTCACAGTAAGAAATATCCATATCAGTTTTTAGAGTTTCCAAAAAGTGGTTACTCTCGGCGTTGTGGCCCAACAAATTTTGGCCATTTAGACAAGTTACGTGCACTGGAGAGGTTGCTTTGCCGACAAGATTCTCGAAAGCGCATGTATTTGGCACGATGTAGCCAAACCTTGCTGGGCCATAGCGCCGAGAGTAACCAAGTTTTAGAAACTGTAAAAAATTGATATGGATATTACTTACGGTAGGCTACATGCCTCTCAATAATTAGGGAGCCAAACAGTAATATTTGAAAAGTAAACTACTCAATATTACTTAACCAGCCTAATAATTAGCATGTGAAACACCCTGTTGAAACATCCTGCATATATTTAGAGTAGCGACAAGAAGGTCGAGTACTTAAAGCGGTCATGTGATATTCGATATTTTTTTCTATACTGTACGCAAGTAAGTAAAATTAAGGAGTGCATTCATCGCTAAACTTAGCCGCACACAAGGCGTGATGCCTGTGCATCGTTCAGAAACTAGCACTAAGAAAACTTTTTTCCATCTCCGAGAATATACCTTTCAGATAAAAACAATCTCAGGAGTTTGTTTTCAAATTAACATTCACGGTATGCGTGCCTTGAATGTATTGTGCGAGTTAATTTTTGGCGGTTCGTATTAGCATGAGGTTTGAGTAAAATGTGGAACGACAGTGCGATGTCGTTCTGTGAATGACCACGAAAAGAATGCAACCACCATAAGGAACAGCAAGATTACACGAGGAAAGAAAGAGGTGCTTAAAAATGCGCCAGAATGTGGACTTAAGTACAAGCACGAACATTTGTGCCGGTGAACCAAGCAACGACGCTTTGATATTCCTGCTGACTGCGGAAAAAGGAGAGGAAATCAACTGACAGGGATAACTTATTACTTTTAATTTTTCTCTTCCTGTTCTTTGCGTAGAAAGGATCATTATCCTGCGCATAAGTAAACGCTGGAAAGATTTTCTGAGTCGGTTGCTGTTTCACAATGACAGTGGAATTCTTGAGGCTGCGAATTTGCTTTCGGCTTCAGCACATGGCCTGAAACACTTAAATTAGCGCGTGATGACAGCAGAAAATTGAACTTCAGATTAGTACTTCAGAAGACGCTTGATTAATGGGCAGTATATTCGCAAAAAAAAAAAAGGATTTTGCCAGGTAGTCGACTCCTAATGAAAGCTTTAGAATATGAGGATATAAAAAAATTAGTTATAGTGCTCCCTCTCGTTAACGGGCAGGCAGGCAATGTGAACTATAATACACATTAACGTCAGTATAGCGGCTCTTCAGCGCATGCAAGGAACGAAATATCAGAGTCTACACATGCACAAGGTTTGTATGGGCATTGCGAAGAGCCGATTACTGGCTTGCTGTGAAGCTGACAGAACAGATAACAATATTGAAGATAAGAGCCCAGATTTCCGAGAAGACGCTCAGTTCAACTCATGACGTAAGATAACATGCTGGAAAGAGGTGAGGAGGTGGCCGCACCTACCATAAGAACGAAGTATCAAGTGTAGTTTAATCAACGACGCCTATGATGAGGATAGCGATATGTGCTAATTATGATATATGCTGATTGTAGCGTGATCACTTCCCCTGCGCGAAAATGAGTAGCCCGCGTAGCTGTCAGGCACCAGCCTCTCGTTGCATATATATGTAAACAAACAAAGTCCACCAAACTATTGGGCAACCCAGAGATGAAAATGGTACCGGCATGTTGCTGCTCTGCGCTCTTGAAGAAAGCTGAACGCTCCCCAGAAAGAACATTCGTCGTACTCTGCATCTCATAAAAGCACTTCGACCTTTATGGATTATTGGGTGTCATTTTGTCCGTCTCTGTGGCAGAAGGAATATCTGCGGGTAGGGTTGGCCACATTCTAGGAGTATCACAACCAAAATATTTCATTACGAAATGATGGCTCAGAACACGCGTGAATGTGGTGTGTCGTCAGCATCACAACCTGTTCAGTTTTCACTATGCAGGTGGCAAGCGGAAAAATACATTACACATAACGCAGCTCAGTCATGTACAAGTGAACGGAACACACGAACATCGCACAGTGTGTAGCAGGAGTGATGAAATCGTGAAGCTTCCAGGAGCTAACGAAAACTCACCATCATTGCGCAGTCCTCTCGTACACAACTCGTTCAAAAATCGCTGAGGTGAAATTTTTTGCAACTGCTCCGTATTTTTGGCAATTAATGCATCCGGTTGTTTCAAAACACATTCGAATTTTAAAGAAATGCAGCTCTGCATAACTGTAATGAAAAAAAATGAATTGTGATACTTTTCACTTTTTTTTACTTTTCACTTCAACACTTTGCATCAACGCCGTATCGAAAACTTGTGCGGCCCATCTAGCCGACGGTGGGTTCTCCCTCCTGTGATATAAATTATTCATTATTGGGCGTAATTCATAGAGCTTCCAACCTAATGAGTGTTGGAAACGTTCTGACTGGCGGCAACGCATACTTTTATTTTAATACAGTCCGAACCAGTGGTGACGAAGCGCTGGCACCTCTGCCCTAGTCTTTGCAGTTGCTTGTAGAAGAATGACAAACGCGGTTTTGCTTGATCAACCTTACAGCACTACCTCCCCTAATTCGAATTTTGGTTGTTGCCTCAAGATGAAACAAAGGCTGAAAGGTGCACGCTTGGCGGCTTCCGAAAAAGAGACCCCCGAAGCATAGCCTCGTTACTGTCAGTAGTTGCCTTCATTGCTCCACGAGGTTATAGACAGACCGGCGCGCCGGTAGCGTAGTGCGTAGCTCCTTGTGGGGAGTACTTCAAAATTTGTAACATTTCCTATTGGAGAACACATTATCAACTTTTGCTGAATATAACATGTCCTTATTCCATTTTTTCTTAAAGCCACCGTGGTGGCTCAGTGGTTATGGTGCTCGGCTGCCATCCCCAAAGACGCGGGTTCGATTCTGGCCTCGGCGGTCAGATGTCGACGGAGGCGAAATTCTAGTGGCCCGTGTACTGTGCGAAGCCAGTGCATGTTAAAGAATACCTTGTGGTTGAAATACACCGCAGCTCTCCAGTACAGGATCCCTTAGAGCTCGAGACGCTTTTTGGCGGTTAATCTTCTTTAACCATAACACAAATTTCCTAAAGAAAGTTAAGGCTTGGTGTAGAAACCTAACCAGCTAGAAGTTTGAATCGGTTGGTTTTGTTGTTGTTGGTGCCTTGGTGACATGGCACATACCCATAAACTTCAGTAAACTACAACAGAAAACCCAAGAAACGGTGGCGTCGCACAAACGAAAGAGGAAAGAAAGACCATGGTAGAAAGTCGATATTCCTTTAGAGTAAACGCCTGAATACGGCACAGAAGAAAGTTTGGTTGACACGTGCGGACTAAAAAGAATGAAATGCATCTAAGCTCAGGGGGCACAAGAAAACAAGCAATTTTTGAAGAAAAAAAAACTGCGGCGTTAAATTGCCTTGCTATTGCACCTTTGAGTGCTACCAAAAGAAAGCGGAGAAAAACAGGAGCACTTTTTAGCAAAACGGCCCAAATAAAAAGAATCAGCTAGGTCAGGTTTGTTCGCCAGTAAAACGAGGCAGCCTGGTGAAGGTCGCAAACACCGGTCCCAAAGGTTTTGTTGGTATGGCGACGGCGCTCACGCGCAAAACACGGTGTCTCGACTTGAGAAACGCCAAAAGATATTTGCTTTTTTTTACTTTTTCTTCGGGTTCACCCTCTCATCTCGCTCGTAAGCGCAGCACAAGTGGACTAGATCACCCACGCACTGAAGGGTCACCGCTGCAGCACCGTACGACTCGAGGGCCGTGGGCAGTGATGGAGACTTCTACTTGTACAGAACCTTGGTAGTGTCTGACAGACACCGCCACCCACACAGCGCGAAGGCTGGTAAAGGCCTTCCAAGTTTAGCGCTTGTTTGTAGCACTCTCCAGGGCCGGAATGTTCCTTTTCCGGCGTCACTTCTGTACGTTGTGCAACTCACAGAGAAATTTCAACCTAATAACGTTGCTCAGATAACTGCTACACTTGAAATGCCTTGAGCTCTAAGAGCAATTATAATATAAGAACTTTTTCTCCTTTGCATACCATTGAACGATAGAGAAAGCAGTATTGAGACTAAGCAGATTTTTTTTCCGCCGGCAAGCATACATGTTATCTGTTTTGGCCCTTATAAGAACACCTTCTTATGAAATCTGCGCAGGTTTCCTTTTTTAGCCGTATGGCTGCATTTGGGTGGATGCTAAGGAGTAATTACCTCACGCTTCTTTTTTCCGGGAGGTGGTTACATACTGCAAGGATGCCAATAAAGACCAGCGTTGCTAGAGCACGTGAACTAGAAAACAGCTTTATTCCTATTGTTTAATGCTTTTCCTTGTTTACTTTCGTATTTGTCCATTACTAGTAAAAAAAAGTTCACCCCATGTGGCGCTATGCTGCCCACGCACGGAAATTAATGCATTCGAGTGAAAAGAAAAGGCACAAAACCCACATGGCAGTCAAAAGGCAAAAATAATTTAGGTTTAGTTACTAAAATTAGGCATATTATGCATTTGAACGCCGACATGATTCCTTCCTTCGGCTCCATCAAAGAAGCAATAAAACCTGTATCAAGGCGGAGATGTTGTTCAAGCAAAGCTTCCAACGTATCTGAGGACCTTTTCTTGACGTAGGAGGTTTGCAACACGATCATATACTGGATCAGTTTCTTCAAAAAGCAACGTTTTTACTGGTTTTTTGTACTATTCCCACCTCGATTTTGTCCCGCGTCAGTATTTTGTTTTGCAGAAAACTGCCCGAAGCTATTTAAGAGCAAAAAGCTTGCTTCCGCCTCTCACATCGTTTCATTGGATGCAAAGGTCTGTGCAAGAAAAGTGCATTTCAATCCCATGTTCTGTCCAGCGGCTTCTGAGCAAAAGTTTAGCTTGTTGAAACGTGCTTTCGTTCTAAAGGGCAACATAGAGGAGAGATTTCTACGAGTTTACATTCGCGATTCTGGAAACATACAGGCTGAGAAAAGAGGAACATGAATTCTGAATTCCATTATGTAAAATAGGGATACAGTAGAGCAAGGAAAAACAGATAAAAGGAGTCCTCCGTGGTTGTGAGTAGTGGTGTGCGAATATCAATTTTTTAGAAAACGAATACAATACTAGTAGTGTTTTCAGTGTTTTATAGGATGTCGATTAATGCAACGGACACCTGTTTATTCGAAATAACAGTATTTTCACACGCCGCAACACTGACATTTGTTGAAGAATGGTCAAGAAAGCGTTCATGTTATAGGCAGAGAGTGCAGTGGGCGTTTCTGCCGGTGTTCCCAACAACGCAGTGGCACTTTTTTCTTTTCATTTTTCGGGCCGTCTGTTTCCGCTTTGTTTCGGTGCAAGTCAGTTCAATGCGTTTATTTTCAGAGCGGTTACAATGAAAACTCTGAGTGGGCCCGTCGACTAAAAGTGGCACTGAGCAACTGGCCCTCTTATAGACGGAATTCGCGATTAGAGCAATTTCTGTTTTAACATGAACATTTGAGGGTATTGAGGTTCTGCGGAGGTCTACAGGCCTGTGTGCCCCAAACACCTCTTAATAAACGTTTTTAGCGCCACCACTATTACTCTAGAAGGCGAAGTTCAATTTTGATACGTAGACACATAGTGCTTACGACGAGACAAAATTGGCCGCTAGTGCATAGCTGACGAAAGATTTCACAAAGCCGCAATGTTGTTCCACCGCTGTTGGATAACGCCTCGAAACCCTACCCTCAGAAATGAATACGGATGCTGGTGAAGACACTCGCGGCCATTCAATTTGACTCGAGCGTTCGAGTACTTCCATATATTCGAAACACGTAGCAGATATGTTTCGAAACTAATACGAATAATTAATGTGTAACGATCGATTCGTATTCGAACGTTGTAGATATTCGCACGCCCACTACTTTTTGGATATAGTATTTCTGCTTTCATGAGTCTTCACTGACGCAGCAATGAAGGAACGATTAGTTCATGATGAAGAAAAAAAAATCAGGTTTATTGTTCTATTTTTATAAGGAACTGTGGCGGTATCAAAGGAGTTAGGCCGTCTGCTTTCACTCTATGCTACACACAGACTACACACAATAATGCTGTCTGTAGACATTCTCCAGTATGATTAAAAATTTTGAGCTACTTAGCGCAGATAGTCGGCTGACGGGAACAATCAACGCTGTGAAGTTGATTCCCAAACTCGAATTGGAGCCGCGCAATTCTGTTCTTTCAGCGAAACGGTACCCTAACTTTTGGTTTCGCCTTCCGGTTTGTCTGACAGCCTTTTAGACGCTGATTTTAGATCAAGAGCTTCGCTAAATGCAAAATAATACGTAACAAGCGCCTACGGCAGACGGTATATGATTAGTCTCCTCTTAATGCTTGGCGTCAAAAAGTGGCAGAAAAAAAGATTTTGTTGCGAAAGGCTCACTTGCGCACTCAAAAACGCAGCACTAATCTATTGCGTCACAGAACCGAGAGTAACTAGCGTCCTTAATTGTGTTCGTGTCTGTTATCATATAATTTGTATGGTTAGCCTTCACGTGCATCTGCTCAATCAGTAGTGGTGAATTGCATCATGGAGACAACGGAATCATGAAGTCCGGCCCGATGTGATAGTTTGCACTGTTTTTCGTCTTAGTGTTTCACAAGAATCGGCTTATCCATGTTTTTTTGTACAGTATTTAGGCAAATATATCGATTCGAATGATCTGGGCAGCTGCCAATTTCATGCTTGCTGCGCGTTGGATAGGCGCTTTCTCCTTTTCACAATTTCTTTCCTGAGAAAAATGTTTGACTTGCTTGCGTTTATGAGCGACTTCTTGATCCGCATCTAACACTCGCTTAGCATGCTGTTCGACCACCAACTGCAGCTTCCAGGCTTGTCCTTACTGTACGCACACGCTCTCGCAAGGCGAAATGAGTGATGATCCGCGTCGTCTCTGCAGGCATCAAGGCCAACACGAGCAAGCACGCAACTTCCGGTTTTTGGTAGCATAAATATAAAGAAGACATCGATGTATAATACAAAGAAGCACGGTTATCATAGCATTCTTCACGGCATCTTCGTCACTGTTCATTTAAATAATGCCTCTAGCTGTAAAAGAAGAAGGCTTAGAGCAAGAAGTGGAAGACAGTCTGTTATGCGAGTTGCGTTAACACGCACTAGATGCGCTGCCTCCGTAGAAACGGGGGCTTTTCAACGAAAGAGCTTCCAAGGCGCAGCATTGAATTATTGCAGCCGCTGCTTCGTAATAAAATATGCTATGAACAAATTAGCATTTTGACGTCACCACCAGAAAATTGCTCCGTGCACATGTCACTTGGAATAATCCGTAAATGCAAAGCGATGACGTAAAGCAGAAGCTTTTCTTAAACTGCAATCGTTTGCATTGAACTCGAATAATGTTTCAGCTTTAGGGCAACGTCCGACACTAAGAATATAGAAACATTGAATTACTGCTGTAGCGCTCATTCTGAACTAAAGTAGGTGCCCTGGCCCAAGGAAGGAAAATTGTCTACGGAATAAACTATCAAAATAGGTCTTAGAGTTGGCTCACTGGGAAGTTAAAAATCTTCGTAGCACTCTCTACTTCTTATTCTTTTACGCCCCCCTCATCCCTCTCCCCCAGTGGAGGGTAGCCAACCGAGACATTATACTGGCTAACCTCCCTGCTTTCCTTTACCACTTCTCTCTCTCTCTCTTTCGTAACACTGGCTGTTAAGCGAAGCACATTTTCTTCGCGTGCGTACAAGGCAAAACGGCAGCTAACTTCACGCGAAAACCTGAGAGCAAAATCAAACTCTGGACACTGGTAGCTGGTACTTATGCGAGCCAGCAAGCTTACTCCTTCTAGTTGTCTTCGGTTCGATACAGTAACGAGCCAGCTTAGTCGGTGCACGAGTCGCTGCCTGCATCCTTCCATCTTCATTTTCGCACCCAAGCTTGGGCACCACTCCGTGCGCAGGGTCCTTTCTTAGTCGCAGGAAACAATGCCAGTGGCCGTTTCTGCAGAGCGAGGACCCACGACAGCTTTTGTTCGGACGAAGTAACCTGGTTTGACGTGAGGGCACCAGCAGAAGAACATCGCCCCGACGAGTACTCTTAAACAGAGTCAGCAATTAGCGCGAGGCACGCCACTCGAAGCGCTTCCCGGCTTTGTTAGCAGCACGTTGGTAGAGGCGTGACCGTTAGGCCTCCTTTCCGCCGGTGCAGAGAGAGATGCCTCCGGCCACGGAGGTCTGGGCCACGGGTAAGTCGCTTCTCTCCTCTCCACGCTGTGGACCTTGATCTTCCCTTGCCCTACGTTGCCAGAACTGGACGTCGTCGAGCACTTACGGCGGACTTGCGCAGACGTGTAATTAGAACTTCCGTGTCAGAGTTTCGGTCATTGGGCGCAGAAGACATTCGGTGGCCTGCAAGCGCTGTCGTGTTGTGGCACTTAGCGTTTGATACAGCTATAGTATGTCACTTACATTTACTGTTTTCATATTTACTACTAAACACTTTATCCCCATATATCGAAATCCAAATGGTAGTAATAAGCGGAAAAAAAATCACATATAATGTTAGCTAAGCGGTGTTTGCGGGAATAGATGTTTTGCTGACTTGTGCTTTTTGTACTCCGTGAACTGTACGGTTTGACGTAATTATTTTAAAATGTTGCTTGGGGGAAAAAACTCGCGTTATCAGCGGTGCACATATTGAAGGGTATGTAATCTAGTAAAGTGTAGATTTTTAGATCCTAATTCTAATAGAAAGCAATTCTGCAGCTATATTCGGTACGCATACGGTAGAAAACTCATACCTCTCTAACGTCTCAACTGACAAGTTTCTTCAAAACCAAATAAATAGGTCTGTAAAAAGATTGCGATATTTCAAAAGTAAATAACTGGAAAGAGTCGCTTTGATGAGGTAGCCGGTTATGATTGTACAGGAGGCAAAACGGAGACTAAACAGAAAAAAATATAGGATGGCAAAGCAAGCGGCTCTTGTATGTTTTTGCACAGTTGACCAATAATTTAGGTTCGTTCTTTGCTCTGCGTACACCCTTTGCGGAGATAACACCCTGAAAAAGTCTAATCAGATCTCTGAGAACAAATACGTGGGCAACCTTTCGCAATGTTATCAATTAGATAGGAACCATCCCAGCCCAACTATGCCGTGAAGATCGTCGATTGGAAGTTGCAGAAGGGATGCTTTATTTATTGCTGGGGCATTTGAAGGTGGGAAACGTTGCAACCAACCCAAAAAAGAAAAAGAAATATTTCTTGTGCATGGTGAAATGTAGCTGAAAAAGCCTGGAATTGAGTGAAAATTGGAATACAGAAAAATGCAGAACAAGTCAGGCAGGGCATGGCTTGGCGCTTCCAAAACTGCACTAGTTTTCCCGAATGATTCAGTGTATTTTGTCGTAAATATTGCAGAGAAACAAAATAAGAGTAGATTTGGATAAAAAATGGGCAAATATTTTGCAGGCTGGAACGTAATGTTACTTAAAAACTTGTTTTGCACCCTTATTACACCCGGATTGGCGCCAGAACAGCTTCGGAAGCAGAGCCATTTTCTCAATTTCGAAAGTTTCGTTGGCTCAAAGAGTCAAATAAAAGATGTAGAGATTAGAAACCTCAACTCGTAGCTTATAATTCTGGAAAAGTGTCAAAATACATTTTTTAACAATTTGCATCGAAAAAACGTGTTCGTGTCTGCTTTTACTAAAGGGCGGCCTTATGAGCGCTCAAAAGTATCAAGCTTCTAAATTTATGCATGCCACAAACGAGTCGTGGAGTAATCTCCATAAAGATTCTCGCTATGAAACAGTGCGAGAAACTCCTAGGTAATCCTACTGAGCTCGCACTAAAGAAGCCTTGATGTAGACCCCTGCTCTTCTATGCAATCGTAGCCTTAATTTTTTAATGCTGAACATGAGGCGAAAAAAAAGAAAAATGAAAACGACATCAGAAAACCCATCGTTTGATTCTCCTTGAACCAGAAGCGGATGTGATTAGAAACCAACTCGGACCGTAATAACTGGACGCCCCACTCCAGTTGTAGCCAACACAGTGCTGTGCGCTTGTGTTTTTATTCCTCCAACTTGAACTAATCACGCGCACAACCTGCACACATTTCTTATTGTGTAAATAGTTTGTATATATTACTTCTCCCCCTACCCTCTCTTCCTGTCCCTTCACCTCTTTCATTTCATTTCTCCATTCTGCCTGCTATCTTTTCTTTCCGCTGCCCCAGCGCAGGTGCTTCAGTATCGATGGCACATGCCGGGGCTAGCAAAAATCTTTTCCTTCCTTTTTACTATTATTTTAATTAAAAAACCACTACCACCACCACCGAAGCGCCCAGCAGTCATGGCTTCAAACACTCGGTTCGGCTCTCTTAAGTGCTTGTAGACGCGTCATGCGCACGGTAAGTGCATTCCGCACATACCATGGAAGGAGCGCCTCCCGTGGAATCACAGCACCTGAACACAGTTCTAGATGAACGTTCTCATTCTCATAGTGTTTTGTTTTCTGTCCTGTGGGATTCCCCCATGCATGCTGTAAATCCAGCATACACCGTTTTCCGCGTCTTGAAGAGCGTGTTATGGGTCTTATCGTCCAAGCTTTGCGGCCATAATCCTGCGCGCTGAGGCATTTATTACCACGCGTGGGATGTTCGAAGATTGCGCAGAAACACAAAATGCGCTCCCCTTGTCGTCCGTAGGCAAGAAAGGTGGGAAGAGGAAGAAATGAATAATACGTGACATGTTTTTTTTTAACCTGTAAAGCATCACGTGATATTTAGGATTGGCTTAATATTGTAACAGTGACTTTCTTGTTAAAATACTTTTCAGAAGAGTTACATGCAGTATATTCCACAATGTTAGTCGATGCATTTATTAACTTTCTGAGTCCTGTGGTGCTAATATGATAAACAAAATTTCGCAGTCCTTCCTGAGGTCTTAAACCTCACCTTGCTATAAGCTGGTCCCTCTGTTGTCCCTGTGTTATCTCTCTGTTACATGAGCATTCGCAAATTTCGATCTTAAATACGGGTTTAAAATGGTCCACATAAGAATTTATATTTATTGAGGCAAAGTTTGAGCGGTAAAAATGCTCTGGACGTAAAACTAATAAATTAATGTTTCGAAGATAAGTAAACAAAATGTTCCTGTAATTTGAGATAACTAAAAAAAGGCATAGAAACTTCTGTGAGGGACGGCATTTCACTGTCTTGAAAACTTTTAACCCTTTCAATTATTAATCAGGCGTTAGTATGTCCAGAAGGGCTCTTCAAACATCGTCGACATGTGCAGAAGAAAATTAATAGTGGTCTCTGGATCGCATAGCACGTGCTTCCTAGGAGAACGGGAAAAGTGCGAAGTCTGAACTGCATCGACCATTGTGTGCATCTTAACTGCAAAGAAAAAAGGCTTTGTTAAACACTGCCGCTTTGTTTTCAATCATGAGGCAGCGAAAAATCGCTTAGGCCATATAAATAACCAGTGTGCCTCTTTTAATAATTATTTTTATTTGCCATTATAACCTCTTTGAAAGGACTGCACTTTTAAAAATACTGATCAGTATGCAGAGGAGGGTTCTTCAAACATTATTCATGTGGGCAGCTATCAAAGGTTAACTATCTATTGAGAGAAAAAAGGAGTTATATTGGAGACTTAATTTAAAAACAAAAAGTAAAACTGCTGCACTGTATACTAACCTAGAGAACCCACTCCAGAATTAAAAAGTGAATACTTTTGCGGAGTAAGAATGTTTAATTTTCCTCCGCTTCTTATCGACTTGTTAATACTTCCTAGACCAGACAGCATGCGAATTGGGAAAGCTGTCAGGTGTCGAACGTAACCCGGAATGCAGTATTGTTCTAAATGCGAGCAGATAATAGATTTTTATTTTTATATCTGGTAGGAGAGTATAGCACAGCCAAAACGGGAAATGCTATAGGTAAATAAGGCACATTTTATCTACCTAGTTATGCAACAATATATCAAAAAGTGTTTTCATTAGTTTAATGAAACAGCTCGGAAATGTTTCCAGCAGAGCGATTTTGATCAAGAAGATAGCGACAGTTAATCCCACCAAGGCACTTCGTGGCTTTTTCCATGTAAAGAGAGCTGTCCATAAAAAATGAAGTTAATTCATTGAAGCATTCAACTTTAACTAAAATTTTCTGTATCTGAAATTTTTGTATTCTGCGATAACAAATGGTGCAAGCTCAGCGAGCTGAAAAGTTTTTATCTCGGTCCAAATAATGGTAAGATCCCATAAGATCAGACATTCGTAAAGCAAACCTGGACTTCCGGTCTCTTTGTATCCATCCCTTTCATTGCGCAAACGCTGCTATACTGCAGTATATGAGGCATCAGGTTAAGCTGGGCCAAGTTAGACATCGATAGCGGACTTGGTATGCATGCACGACCAAAGAAATATTGATGGCCATCGGTACGGTTTCGCGCCGCTGAGAAACTAGTGCAAAAGCAAGGGTATGCAAAAATCATCCCCTTCCGTAACGGACGTAGGCTCTTCCAAAGACCACAAACTAAAAAATGAAGCTTCTTGCGATATTTTTGGAGTCAAGGGAAGGTGCTATCTGCTTTAGCGAAAAACGTAATCATGGAGTGTGCGGTTCGTATTAACGGATCAGTGCAGCAACCAAAGTCTGCTAGGCAGTCTGAATGGCACCTCTAACACATGTAAAGCTCACTTCTCCATAATTACAACACTTGCCCGGTGCCCAGCCGGGGATATCCTTAGGCGAGAGGGATCGGCACCCTCAACAAAATATTCTTATCAATATAGTCTCAACAAATTTCTCCACAATATTTCGTGGCCATTCCTGCGACGATGAGTCGGGAAGCGCATCGCTAGAGGAGCCATGTAGATGAAGCCGCAATATGTCCGTTTATTTTAGTGCCGCCAATATAGATATTGCCATCTCTGATGAGAAAAAAAGAACAAGATATAGTGGAAGTGCGATCGCTTCCACAAAATTTGTGAATTTGTTTTCTACTGAGGGCCCAATAAAACAGCATCACAGCGCTCTTTCTCAGACCCAAACACGTCAAGGCCTGTGCAGACGTAATGTACATGAACCTTTTATTATATTTCATTATTACAACTTGAAGGTTCGTTTGAAAAACGTTGAACGAAAGGTGACTTCAAAGAACAAAAGAAATAGTTTTCGCTATGTACAAAGCATGAAACCTAGACCGGCTTAGGTTTAAGCGTGCGCTTTATTAAAAAAAAAATCGGCTGTCGATTTTTGAGTAGCTGGGCTAAATGCGAATATGTGCGCTAGCGCAGTGTGTTTCACATTTTTCCCTCATTAAACATTGGTACGCTACGGTGTTTTTCGGAGTGTTGTCGTCGATATCATCAGAGGCGTTGTGAGCGTAAAAACAGGTGCTTCACCTGCATGCCACCTAGGCCAGGTGACCTCTTGACGTCATCATAGCCTGCCAGGTATGTATATATGTACACACACAAACGTCTTGACAGGTTACCACCTGCCAGGAAAAGGCTTCAGACAACCGAAAGCACAAACGAAAAATTACATTAGAATTAAAATTACAATGCAAAAATTGCAATTACAATTAGTTCAAGCAATATAGATACCTGAATTCAAGCCTGAAATGGGTGTTTAATTTTTGTATAAACACGAGCAGTATGCGTAGCGAATGGACATTGCAATCGTCTAGTTTTGCATACCTCAGCAGCTGAAGCACAAACATATTGGCCAGAAAACTCGTCGTTCGCGATGTGGCAGGCAGCGGAAGTAAGATTAACGACCCAACAGCAGCTGTGGTTTGCGCACTCCCGGCGTGATGAAGCCGCTGAATTATATATATATATATATATATATATATATATATATATATATATATATATATATATATATATATATATATATATATATATATATATATATATATATATATATATATATATAGCTACATTGCAGCCTCTCTGCGGCAGAGTGTTTCGCTTGGTAGCCAGCGAGATTGCCGCCTTCTGTCAGCACTCATCGCAGTCTGCAGTTAGGAAATTTGTATCCTGCATCTCTGGCAGACATTAAAGGGGAGAACATGTCTCCGCAAACGGCTGCACTTACTGACGCAGAAAGGAAAAGCCTTGTTCTCATGAGGTTTTTACTGACTCAGTTTGAGGATCTGGTTTCCGACAGGGAAAATCATGGGCTGCGTTCTAGAAAATCTCGTTTGAAATGCAATGCTGGCGGCGGTAAACAAGGTAGGATATTATGCATGAAAACTATTGCAGCGCAGTTTCCGCTGATTGTGGTTTGCAGGCAGAAAAGACGGCGGTACTGAGCGTCAAAATTATGGAATGCTATGGCTAGAGGTTTATCGTTGTGAAATTGCTGTCACCGTACTTTAAAAAAAATTGAAGGAATATGGACAGGCTGCAATGTGCGCGTGCTCGGCGTGCACGGCTACTTTCCAATTAGGCACCATGAGGGGGAAAAATAAAGGTGCGAATTGGAGACGGGTTGCCGCATCAGTATTTTTGCTTCCAAGATTTCTGCGCCGGCAAACCACAAATATGGCAGAATATTTAGCGCATCAATTTGCATGCGCTGTAGTGGGAAAGAAAAGCTTATGATATCAGCAGCGTAACAGAATATCGTTGTGAAGTGTTTTTGTAGTCCAGTATATCGTCAGACGCAAGACGGGGAATTGAAGTCAGATTCAAAAACTGTTTTTTAGGCAATCTTTCTCTGCAAAAAGCAGTACGCGTAATACGTATTTAAAAGCTTTCGCAAGAAACAACACTCAGGTTTAGATTTACAGCGCCCGTCTCATGAGCAAAGTCGCCGGTTTCACTGGGCTCGGCATCGTATTTCCTCTGACATCACAGGGTCACAGCATGCGTGGAGCGTGGCTCATGAGCGTGACGTCACTTGGTCGCTCGTTACTGAAGCAGAAATGATGGGTCGCCAGTAGCAGTACTGGAAAGTACTTCCTCAACGCCAGCACTAATGAGTGGAAGCGACGCCTACATGTAGATCCGTGGCTGCGGTCCCTAGTGGAGCGTCCACGCCGACAGGATCCTGACGAGCAAGCTCCCAACTCCGAAAGGAGACAACGGCGTCTATTCCGCGCCAAACCATATTCGCGGTTGCGTTTACGCCTACGACAAACATCAGGCATGGCGCTGATTACCTGGCAACTGTACGTTTAATCGGCTGACCTAGGTAAGGTATTGGTCGTGCGGGGTTAGGCGACCTTTATGCTCTGAAATTCGCCGCAACTTTGAGGGTCGCCAATTTTTTCTTAGAAGGGCGTGGAGCCCGGGGGAGGTGCAGGATATTTACTTATTAAGTCCGAACTATGCGAACTGGCTGGTTTTTCTTCTAGGCTGTCAGGTTTTAAATTGGTTTAAACAGCCTGCATACTTGAAGTAGAGATGAGCCTCCATGGAAGGAAGACAGAAAAAGATTGAGCTCTTTTACCGCACTTACCTATTCACCCTTTTCTTAGGTTGCCTGAAGGTGCGCAAGCGTAAGGTAGCGCACCAGGCCGGTTCCTGTCTCGACCTACAAAGTGTAGATTTAAAAAATTGTTACTTTCGTTCAACTTCCAACTTGATGCTTCGAGGTTGCGAACTAGGTACGGTATTGAAATGGATGAGGTGAACTACTGCACTTAACAGCAGATAAGCACTGTTATAGGCGATTGATTTTTTACCTAGGAATTGGCCATTCGAAATGTTATTAAAAAGACAAAGTCAGCTTTATAGGACGAGAACAAACCCAGAATTTTTAAAAACTTGTTGATGCAAGTGTCTATAATTTACCACAAATTACACGCATCGTATTGCGCATCGGTTTTGCGGAGAGTAAACACTAAAAAGCAGCGTCCTTGGCCCAAGCGGTAAGAAATGCGCAGAAGTCTTTCTCCCTCTGAGTTGCCGTTCATTCAAAAGTGCAAGACGCACCAGGCGCTGAACATGAATGTAGTAAAAAAAAAAAAGACGAAATTTTTCTGTTTGTTTTGAAGGGCATCTTTATCAAGTCGACAAGACACCTTCGTTTCATTATATCTTCCCAACGCATCCCTTTATTGATGGTGCAAACGGCAACTTATTCATTCGATACAAGATAGAGGCAGCGCTTTTCGGAAGCACCTTGTGTTGTTAGATTTGGCTTCTTCACGCGGAAGTGGTTTTCACGGATGTATGCCATTCTATGATATTGTCACGGTGTTGGTGACAAGAGAGGACCTGTTAGAAGGCAGGGCCCGGCAGCACGTCCTTCAGTTGGCGAGACGGCGAACTTCAACGTCTTTCAAAACGAGAGCACCACGAGCGTCGTCTTCTTTCCGAGCGCCACGAACGCCACCTGGCAATATGAAGGTTTCTTAAGAAAAAAGGACCTTTAGGCAGAAGAAAAAAAGTGGATCGTACTCTGTGGTCGTTTCCTATTTACAAACTTTCTTTTGAAGCTAAACTGGCTGAATTTCGCAATTACTTTCGTTCTTAACTTGGACGATGTCGATGACCAAGGTCATTATGAACATCACACTGACGAAGTTTTTCTTCGGGTATCCGGTAGGCTTAGGACCGGATGACGAAAGCTGGAAGAAGTTTACTTCGCTAAAGACACCACTCAATTACTCCTCCAGGAAGAACGCCGCTGCTTTAGCTCGTCGTCCCGAAATCGGGAGGAAAGGAACTAAAGAAATACAGGTCGCGCGCTCTTGTGGCCACGGTACTGATTAAATTTGCCGCCAATAGAGGGCCGTAGCAGCGATCTGTTTCTTTAGTCAGGCTATTCGATGCGGAAGGATGACAGACATCGTGGCTCAGTTTATTAGATTTTCAATGGGCCTAAAAATTGGGAACATGAGTAGCAGAAACTTTGGCTTTGGAACGGGGACACCAAGTTTGTTGCAGGCGACCAAGTTTTTGAGCCAGTTCGAGAAGAAAGATGACGAAGGATTCTTTCTCTTAAGTTTCTTATGGCGTGAAGGTTATGCTCAATTTACTGGGAAGAGATTTGAGGTCACGCTGTGTGGACTCACCTCTCTTTATTTACTCTCTATTTATATCTTAATGATGTTCATCTAAACACGTGCAAGAAAAAAAAGCTGAATTGAATACTTCTATATGAAAGCGGGTTGAGGCTGCTTGAGCACGAGCAGCAACCGCGCTTTTTTTAATAAAGCGAAAAAAAAACGCTTGAGTAGGGAGAGGAAAAGTCCACAATTTATGTTTATATTTTGCTCCAAAACTTTCTTTGTATCAATGCGCCCATCCCAGAGTGTATTTTGATCTTCTTGCGCTATGTCCCTGAGCAGAATTAGAAACCTCCAAATCGTGCGATTCGCATTGAAACAATTTGAGCGACTCGCAGGGTTACGTGGACGGGAATAAAGTATGGTACGAGCACGCGTTTTTTTTTTCTTTTGAACAAGATTCTATCTCCCCACCCACGAGGTTTCGAATCGCGCTCGAAAGAGAGATTTTCGCTTGTGTATACGAACATTACGCATTGAAATTTTTGCTTTATTAGGCACTCGCACCAGCGTTAGTTTCGTCGTGAGTATTTTTTTGTCCTCCCATGAATTGATTCTGGTGCAATATCCCACTGAGATTGAGAAGAATCCTTGCTTTTAATAAAGTTAAACGAGGGGAATGTGGATGACAGAGGTAGTGGCCGCCCGGGACCTGGGTCGTTCTGCAGTGCATAGTACGAGGGGGGGGGGGGGGGGGGGGCTACTGCGGGAGCGTGCGGCGCATGGCATGAACAAACATCGCTTTGTGGAGACAAGATAAACAGGCGCGGCATCGACACCACAATCCATATCACGTGACTGGAACTTTGGTTCCCGTTAACTCGTCGTAATCGAGGGGCCATTAAGCCTGTCCGCCAATTTTGGCTGCCAAGTGGAGTCTGGAAAAAAGCTGGGACTACTGATACTGTCAGGTTTTCGTAGCGCGCTTCAGTTGGATCGTTATGATTAAAGCAGTATAGCATTGCAATGATGATACAGTTGCTGCATCATTGCAAAAACAATCTACAATTCATATTTTTTTATTAATTTTCATTGTTTTGAGTTGTGTTTCTGTGTTTCTTGGAGGGTTGGTTCACAGAAGGACCTTACAGCGCCCTTCGGTAATTTAACCTTGGGTGTGGCGGGTGACAGCTTCTTCTTATCATCTTCAATTAGACTCCACGTATCTAACCGAAGAGCTTGATAAGTAGCGTAGGCTTCTGATCTAAGCTCTTTATTGTAAGATTTTTATTTAGATCGTCATAATTCTTGTTTATTATTGGTTTTTATTAATATATTGCATTCCTACCCTCTTATGTAATGCCCCCCGAGACCTGTAGTGTAGCGAATTAAAAAGTTACTCCTAATGTCACTTATTTTCGTGCCGTCCATGTATCTTGGTCTATGTTGGCGAAGAAGTATAAGGGGCTAGCATATGGTAAAACATTGTTACAAAGTAAGCAGGCAGTCGACGTGAGGATTATGTGAGTGTCACGACTGAGCTGTCTCCTTGCAAGACGGTTTTATGCGACAGACTGAGACAGAACAGGTCGGCCAGGGCGGTAGTTTGCACAGTGTTGTAAACAAGTGTTCGTCAAGCGAAAAATAACCAAATCAGAGGCAACGAGAAAACCTGGGCGAGCAAAGAAGGTGGTGCTCTAAATTGATGACACGCCCATTGGCAAGTTGATAGACTGAACCCGAACCGAATTCTCTTTAAGCGCATCTATATAAAAACAGAAGTCTTCGCCATTTAATGCAGCGTCTTTTTCGTCATGAAGAACTGGTATTCGAATGCCCACGTAGACAACCCACCGCCAATGTAGACTATGAAAAGTTTCAATACCATTAAAGAACTAGCGCCGACTATAGAAACTTAAAGCGTGATTTAAGCTCCGCGTGAGAGACGACTTCTCATTTTTTTCAGCGTGTATTCGCTTGAGCTGTGCCCCTCAGAACTCTTTCGTTGGGAGTGGTTTATGTTCGGTCTATAAAGAAGCATTATTTCTTATTCGTTTTACCTGACACGGACAGTATAGCCCTATTGGCTTAGAGAAGGATCCTGAAGGCATGCAAACTGGGTACCCTCGGCATGTAGCATGGTTTCGTTCTTTTAAGAAATAAAAATCAAAACAAAAATATCAAGGTTAGCAAAAACAGCATTTCAATCATGACCATGAAAAGTTAGCTTACGCACAACTGTAGGTCTCTGCCTTTGACATACAAACAGAACTACCATTTCCTAGCAAAGCTTATTGTTCCATATTTTGATCTGATTATCTGATTCTTCCTGGGCACAATTTCCTTTCGTAGGGATCCAGTGCATTGCCTCAACAAGCGTCGACCTAGATGCGCCACGCAAGCCAATTTGTCGCCTTGGTTCCGCGAGGATACAATTGAGCGCCGTTTTTTTTTTACTCACCCTGCATTCTTTGACTTGAAGTCACCGATATTATTTACTTTTTAATGTCAGGCTGCACTATACCTAAGTTAAATTTAAACCTTTCCAATAACCTCACACGCCGGTCCCATAGATGAGTGCTGCAAACATGCAGCTTTTCTGCACACTGTTTTTGAGGGATGTCGGTATGGTGATGTACGCAATTGGATGATACTTGCCAACTGTATGCGAAGCCGCTATCAGAACATATTATAAGCGTATTCGCCCCATTATGAGAACCGCTGGTGAAATTCTACATTGACAGATACGCCTGCCCCAAAATGGTGCCGAGCGTCTGAAAATGACAAGTGTGTCGAGGGCTCGGAGCTCGCATTTCTATTATGCTGGAATGGAAATGTATTGGCCAACTGCCATGGAGGTCTGCGTGCGCGATCGATCGGCTAGCCTGCATAACGTGTATTAGGCAGGTGGAAGTGAGTAAACTTAGAACCAGGAGTTCTTACTCCTGTAATTAAGCAGAATGATGTCCAAGAAGTACTTTGGTTTGGGCTAGTTGGTTCAGAACTGTAGATAGTGTCATAACGGCGCGAGAAGAACAAGAAGGAGAGAGGCACAAGAACACTACTGGACAGGCGCCAACATAAAACTGAGGTTTATTCGACCAAACCCTTACATTTTATGAATCACCTGCGCCGTATCGCAACAGCCTATCACACAAGAATAAGAAATGGTCAGCAAAAGTCAGAATTCAGGAAGTTGGCGCGACTTCTAACAGACCAGAAGATGCATTCAGCACTACACACTTGATAAAAGCAAACTTTCTTGGACAAATTTCCGAGATTATCAGAGCGAAAAACCAACAGGAAAGCCATTAATCCTCACAACACAGACATGCTTAGCCGACGCAAACAGAGCCCAATCTTAAAATTCCTGCTTTAACACATGGTGTGATAATGAATGAAAGAATAAGAACAAACTCGGAACATTTTGTGGACATGAAAACTTAAAACCTTCGAGAAATCCTGCCGCAGATTCTCTTGCGCCAGAAAAATCCCCACCACCACCACCACCACCACCACCACCACCACCACCACCACCACCACCACCACCACCATCATCATCATCATCATCATCATCATCATTGAATGCTTGACTTTTCAAGCTTTTTCCCGTCAAGCAGAGCGTTTTGCTATTGGAGATCGCCTCCTCCACCGGCGCAAATATGTGTACAACGTCCGAAGTAGCTGGGCAATCAACCCTTAAAGCCTGCGCTCTGATATCTGCGCTTTTTACCACCACGTCTCGAAGTGGCGCCACGCGAGAATATTCAAAACTTATCAACTTTGCAGCGACTCTATCCTTGATAGCTTGGTATGCAGACATACAGCCATACGTTACCACGCAAATTTATTCTAACGTCCCTCAATGTTAAGAATGAACTGAACGCCGATGAGTTTCCCAAGCTGACCACTCCTTTTTAAACTTCAAACTACGACTCTCGAACGAACGCCTTTGGTTGCTATTTTGCAATGATAGAGCAGCTGGATGGTTCGTAAATACTATACTCATCATCTGTTGGAATGAACCATCGAGACAAGTATCCTGCCATAACACATACAACTGAGCTGAAATACAAAAAGTGAAGACAGACTGCTTTTGATCCACGGGCATGCCCTACCATCTCAAATCAGCAATCCCTAGTTCACAGAAGACAAACACACATCGCAGGAAGCTGTCGATAGAGCTTTATATCAAGCATCAGAAGATTCATTTTCTTTGTTTAAATTTTATTTTCTCAAATGCACTCGATCGTGTTGCTGTCTTCTCCTTTGAAACAGCAGTTAAATATTTGATGACGAGCGTTATAAATTCTTCTCTCGCCATCCAAATATACAGGGCGTGTGTGATGGAGAAATATGACAAACAATAAGTAAAACCGAAACCTCCGTAAGCAGCTCCTTCGGGGCCTGTCAACTGTCTACCGAAAATCACATGCCTTCAAAGGGTACGCTGGCATGACAGCCGTCAGCAGCAACTGAGAGGCTCCACTCCGCTTTAGCAATCGCTTTCCCACGAAGAAGCGATTGCTACAGAGATCAGCAACGCATGTTGCCTGCGGGCGCGTTTGAGTCTATGGCTAGGAGCAACACTACGCTTTCCCAAGAAAATGGGCTCCTCTAGACGGATATAAAATGCGTAGCAAAAGAGTTTGCAATGAAGCAAAGACACTGAAATCACATTCCTCTTACATCATTTTTCATGAAAATCGGTTGGCGGGGAGTACATTTTAGAAGCGTCAACATTGCGGACGTGAAAGCACAATTTATTTCCTCTCTTCTCAAACAGAGTTGTGTAGATATTTTCTCTTTGGATAAGCAGCGCGGCGTCGCTCTAAGCGTAATATCTTCTGACCAAACAATTCCCTTCCTTATCTGCTGGTTGTTGCTATTGTGACCCAGCGCCCAAAAACAGCCGATTATCGAGAATGGATTAATCTAGCCCAGGTTAGCCTTGCTCGTGCAGAGGTCTGGAGTGGGCACTTATAAGGGAAGACATCTGTTATTATACTTGTTATGAAACTCTCGATTTAACCAGCGTATCAGAACTTGGTGATGGCGTTCAAATTTAGAGGCTAGCCGACTGTCATGCCACCGATGGCGTTCGGACGAACTTCTCAGCACTGCACACACCACGTATATCGCGTAGAAGCTAAACTCGCACTTCCGGCCAAAGTAGGAGCTGCCATTTAACCTTCGCGAAGTAGCCACTTGAGATAACTGGGTTTTAGTGTGGTTTCGAAACTAGTATCTCAAAAGAACTCTGATTGTTCTGAAGGCTTCTGATTCTTTATAAACTTAACATTTGTAATTATTTCAGAATAAACTTTGAAACTTTGAAAGTGGCAGTAATCACAACTCACCTATCGTTTTCACTTCCTGAACTTAAATTTAAGGAGGCTAAAGTTTAGAAGTATTGTTTGAGAAACGCGTTTTATTTTTTTTTTGTTGAAGGGAGGGGAAGAAGGAATGGTGGAAAAGCAAATGAATGGCCGTCGTTTCAGTTGCGACTGAAGCTTTACTCGATATTAGTGTGCTGTAACTGCAGAGAAACATTTAAGGTTTAGAGCCATTTTATTTCGTTGGCTATGCAGATCATCCACTTGCGGTGCGATCTCAGTCACACGGAGTATATCAATATTCCTAAGACTATAGACGTGTGACTTGTACAGGCTCAAGGTAGTTCAAAATTTTTCGGCCTCCATTGCTTTCGCCAAAGAAAATTGCTCAGTCATTTATTGACTGCGTTGTACGTCTTTTAAGCTGGTTCAGATTCGAAGGGTGCAAACGGCTAGAACTAATTTTTATCGCTGCATAAAGCACCGAGTGCTTGGGTGGTGGCATTACTCCAGAGTCTCCCGGACATTCTCGAGTGTTGGCAAAGTGGTTTGGGAAATGAGTGAAAGTGCTCTATATTCGTTGCAATTTTTAATTCAGTATCACCCAAATTTTGTTTCCTATTACTGTCGTATTCATGATCTTTATTATTTTCCTCAGGATTCCTCATTTAGCGGTGTTTTTCGTTGGCCTGTGGGCATCTTAGAGCGCTCTCAGTGCCTCAGTGCCACAAGTACACTAAAAGTACAAGGCCATGGCTATTAATTTTCAAAGACAACACAGCGCTGCACGGCATACGGTACCGATCAGAATTTTTAGTATCAATAAATTGCGCTACAATTGAAATTTTCATTATATGCCTGTTTTGAAAATGAGACGTATGAGTGATGACGAGCTCTTTTTTCCCTTTGACTTTATTACTAACTTCATTAAAGCAATAAACTCGCTCTGTATTCAACACGCGATGTGATGATGTGGCTCTGGAGTGTACAGTGCATTGTGCAGGCAATGGCACGACTATGCAAGAGAAAAACTGTTAGGACATCATTGCAGTGGCACGAAATCAAAGCCTACAAAATGTTAAGCAGTGTGAGAGTGCTCTTCGCGTGCTCTCTTGCATGCGGATGTAGTGCAAGAGATGAGGCGGAAGTAATAAACACGCACTCGCCATATTTTTGAAGGAAAAGGAAGTACGACGTTCTATGCAGCACTGTATGTACGTGATCAAGGAATCAATTGCAAATATGCACAATAGTTTTATTTGTGCGTGCTAGCAAAGCAACCGTTGTCGCTAGACAGCCTTTGTTCAGTGTTACTCGCTTTCAGCTGTCATCTCCATCGTGGCTTTGACAACAAAACATGCGTCACCAGCTGGCTTTAGTCGCTACCATATCTAGCTATTAACAACTGTTTCAGTCTAGCATACTGAGCGACCGAGTACAGCAGAGAGGATAGAGAGGCAGGTATGCTATGTAAGGGGGAGGAGGATGAATCAAGAAAAAGAAACTGATTTAAGGCAGAAAAAAATTAGGTGCTCTAAACTCTAAACACTAAGCCTCCAAACTGATCAGAAATCAGTTGTTAAGAAGAAATGTATAAATGCGGTCGTTAATCCTAGAGCGATGCCAGCTGGAGTGTTGAAGAAGTCTACGTTCCCGCTGCGGCAAGTGCTCAAATTTACTGAACGGGCCGAAAAGGAACGGTCTCTGCTTGCAAAATCGAAAATGGAGACGAAGAATTCGGTTTTTGATTCCTGCTTAACTACTCTGTTAGTTTTATCTTGCGGAAAAGCCACTTTCGTCAGGCCTATTAGTGTCTTCCGCAACAGAAAAAGATAGCTATTGAGATTTCAAACCCTGAGTCACTGGAAAAACACGATTATCCAGAAGTCACCACAAATATGAATGGCGAAACCGAAGTCAAAACAAATGAGTGTAAATCAGCGGGATTCAGGTCAGCAGTGCGTTAGTCACCTGTAAAAAGAGATCCCTTCCATTGTAACAATAGCGCACGGTCTTTTTCAGCGAAGAAAATGACGAGGGATCCTTGATTGATTATTGTTGTACGGTAATAAGATAACGCTAAAAAAATATAATGTTAGTCATTCTTAGGCGCCTCATTCCCCGAAGAGGTCAGGCGGTAATGTTCAACGCACACAAAGAAGAATCCACCGCGGGGTATTGATATTTCGAAATCAGCTTCAGTACCTGCAGCTACTTGAATAAGATGTTACTGCCGCTGTTAATAAGGAACGCAGCAAATATTATCGTGCATATAAGTTGGAAAAGCAGAGCAGAAAACAGCACGCCATATTTGGCTAGTTGGTTTACATTAATCTCAATGTTTTCGCGTCCATGTCGGCCCTCTTTTATCTCTCTTCGTTGTCGTGCAATAACCCTTTAGGAAAGAGTGAGAAAGGAAATAAACGGAGTTTAAACACAAACATATACAGTTACCCGAGGGGCGGGAGGGGGAAAAGAAGAAGGGAACACATTTGGTATGAAGGCTTTCGACTAGGACAAAAACCGTGTAGACGCTCATTTGTGCAGTGAAGACCAAAATGTTGTGACGTCGTTCTAAGCGATGCCTCAAAGGTCTATAAATGCGGACGTGCCCATATCCTTATTCGTGCTTTTTAATGGCTCAATAACTTTCTACATCAACCATACTTTGTGAATTCAGATATAACGATCTTCATTTAGAATGTTCGCTGATGATTGTGTTGTTTACAGAGTAATTAGTGCAAATTCTAACTGAGAAGTCTTGCAAGGTGATTTAGATACCATAGCAGGCTGGTGTGGGAGTTGGGATATGTCATTAAATATAAACAAAACTGTTCACGTAACCTTTACAAGAAAACGCGCTTGCTGTCAGTATAGCTATAGAATTGGTGACGTTACCTTAGGCACAAGTAAGGAATTTAAATATCTGGGAGTCATTTTTTACATCTGATTTACGGTGGAACGGGCACGTTAACTATATTGAAAAAAATGGCGCATCAGTTTTGGGTTTCTTGAGGTAGAATTTCAGTAATCTTCCAAGTAACTTAAAAACCCAGCTCGTGTTCGACCAATACTGGAGTATGCATGTGTTGGGATCCTCACACAGCTGAGCTTATAGTCAAATTGAAAAAAAATCCAGAACAGGGCAGTCAGATTTGTTCTTGGAAATTACAGCCGGAAACTTAGCATGACAGAAAGCAAACATGAATTTCAATGGCAAGAGCTAAATGATCGTAGAAGAAATGATAGATTAAATTTTCCATAACATTTATTACTCTAAAAAAGGAATCAACCGCGAAAAGCATATCCAGGCACCAAATTATATATCGAAGCGACTGGACCAAGATTTGAAGGTCAGGGAATTTTCTTGTAGGAGTGACGTCTTACGTTACTCTTTTTTTGTTAGAACTGTGCGAGAATGGAACAGTTTGCCATCAAGCACTGCGTATATTCCGATGAACAATGCTTTTTACCGTGCGTTGAAATAATATGTAGAATGGCAGTTAACGTTTGTAGCTCCCCTGTTGTAATGCCTTACTGGCGATGCAGGCATCCAATAAATAAATAAATAACAAATAACAGCAGCTTAACAGCGAAGCACAAGCTTCGATATCAGTCACAAGGCAACACACCGGGCATATAAATGCAGATATTTTGAGTCTGGTTCGCTGCAATGCCAGCTTAAGTGCGAAGAATGTGAAATTCTCTTATCTGCGCTAAGTGCAAAAACTCTAGCTCCGTTAGTAGCGCAGAGTGAACCTTACAAAAGCCTCTGATGTGTTAAATACATTTATTTTGTCGCTCGAAACGTTACAGTTTGCAATTTTTACAATTTCCACTTGTAGCGTTAGCAACGTCGCTGTCATAAAAAAAAAACAATTGCTTACTGCGCGTCACGTACATGCCCTATACCTACCCGCCTCCTTAGTGAAATGTTTCTCGGTTGATGGACTACCTGCTAACTACTAATTTTCTGGGAACCAGAGCTCAGAAGCCATTCAGTGTCAGTAGACTTCATTCCTTTTGTAATATAGGCGACCAATGTCTCCATCACGCGTATGAGGCAATTGATGGCGATTGCTCTGCTATTGAATGTTCGTTTGAGATCACATTTGTGGAGCTGAAAGTCAGACTGACCAGCTGCGGTGTGTGGTAGTGAAATTACGTGTTCTTTGGGAACTATGCCGACTATGTGCCAATATGCCTTTTCTTGCTTCTTATAGATATTTGTTGCTGGTAGTCCGTTTGCAGAAGGGTTTTAGGTGCATAAACATTTGTTTTATTTCCGGTGTTTCGAAAAAGATCTGTTTCTTGTTACCTCTGGAACGTAACGATAACATTAGAGCTTAGTGATAAGCTAATATCAGCGCCTTGAAGTGCGCAAAAGGGTAACGCTTGAATTCATCCTGCGTATATCACTCTGTTGTTTTTGTTACTGCTGTTACTGCTGCTCTTTCTTAATAACTCTACCTTCCATTGAATTTATTTCTGCATGGAATACAATGTGTCATCAAAAATTATTAATCAAGCGAATCATAGACAATTAGCAACTGCTGCACTCGAAAGAGGTTTCGGAGTGACAGATATGACCTAAGAAGACTTAGCACCATACCGCTGAAGGCCGGCACAATAAAAGCAACAATATTGTTTAGAAAAGAATAGAATCTAATGTAACCGTGATGTGACGTAATTTTCTGATCGTTGTGGTATTCCTCCAATATCAGCCTTACGTGATGACGCAGGTGATGCTAGAACGTGTGGTTCCTGTGCATGCGTTCGCTGGTTCGGTTTTTCGATGGAGGTAGACACAAAAAAAAAAGGCCGCCACCGTCTGGAAGACGTTGAAATAATGAGCGTTAGCTTTTAGTTTAATAGACGAAGAGAGCGAAAAAGAACACGCCCGTTGTCCAGTTAACATCCCCTCAAGATACGTCCCAAACGGAACTTGCTTCGTATGGGGGGTCAAGGTGGGCGTAGAATTCGGCTTGCGGCAGGATATGGTAACGCTTCAATTAGTAATTTCATGTATACAATGTTTATCTACTATTTAATTGGGGATTTATTTCTATACCGCAACCCATAAGGTTTTGTTTGCCTACAAAATTCTGTAGACAACTGTCCCCGGAAAGGTGCCCCGTGTTGCCGGAGTATGTATAGCGGAACGAATGTATACACAAATAGCGGTCCCATAACAGGACAGTTAAAGGACTTGCTTTGGAGGTTGAGGGGGTAAGGAATGGAAGGGCACAACCATTTTTAATGCCCGCCATTTTGTATTCGAGGAACCGAAACTATGGTGCCATTTCGTCCCCTTACGTCATTCTCACATAGTTCCACCATCATCTCTTTTCGCGCTGGTTCTTCTGAGGTCATCGCCTACCAACTAGCCCAACGATAAGTTTTGCTGAAATATAGTTCCACCCCAATCCACCATATTGCACCGGGACCTCATCATTGGCACGCAGCAGGTGGACGGTTGTTTCTACAGTCACATTGTAGATGGCGCTATAAGTCTCCATGCGAGATATACTGCTTTCTAGTTGCTGCAACAGATGGCGCTGTGATCTCAGGGTGGTAGCAGACCCCACGAAGTCTCAAAACGTGATGAGTAAGAGCTAACACTCTTAAAAGGTTCGTAGATTGGGTTTCGCGTGCACGTCGTAGAACCCAAACAGGACGAAATTAATTCGCAGTCTTCGATCACGAAGCTCCTTGAGGTCCCTGTGTATTCCGTCGTGTAAACCTTCGTACGAAAAATCAATAGTTTTGCTTATGAAATAGAAAAATCAATATTTCAACTTATGAAATATGTGAATGACGGATATGACGTTCATCTAGTAACTAAGATTAAACAATTTACGACACTTACTAACAATAAACAACATAACTTACGGTGACCCGCTTTTTTGGGAGGGGGGACGTGGCACGGCTGATCACGCTGTAGTTTTTCCTCAGTGCTGTGCTCTTACTGCTGACGAATGGGCAGCATCGGGTTCATGCTGTCAGCACAGAGGTCCGATTTCTCTTACAACTGGAACTTATCAATTTGAGGAGCGGTGTCCAAGCCGCATCGCCGCTCCACAGCACTTAGGTGCTCACTCAGGTTTTGCTTACTTTGGCAGCTTCTCTTACTTCTCAGCGCTTGCTGTGCTCCTTAAACACGGGCTTCCGTGTCAACCTCGCGTGGCCCGTAGCGAAGGCAAAGCAACGGCTGCAAAAGCGACGGCGTCAGGTTACCAAGTTCTTCGGCTCTTCGTGCTCGCCCTTGGTCTCTGTATCGATCGCGTTACAACGCAGTAGAAGGTAACTGCTTCGTTGCCAAGGGGCAAGTTTTTCGGCAATGCATGAACTTATGCGAAAATAACTTTCTTCTTTAGCACGTTGGGCATGGGGAAATATTATTGAGGGTGTTGTTGACGGATACTCTTTTATTCTCTTATTTCTGACGCCATTTCTCCAGGTGCATTTATTAAAAGTAGCGTCTGCAGGTAGGGTATCCAAAGATTTTGAATACGAATCGAATATTATGCATCTAATGTATGTATTTCAATCGAAGGCAAAAGGTTGTATGCGCATCGCACATTCGAGAGACCGCAAGTATTTGTGAAAATTCGAATATCAGAGAGGGATTCGCAGGCGCCAGCTAAAACTTCCCAAGGTTCACGGACCGTGACAGTGCGGTATTGAAGCTTTGTGCGTGCATCTCCTTGTACAACATGTGGCCACGTTGAGCCAGTTTTTTCGTTGCATAAACTGGCTGTGCGCTCAGCTTTGCAGCACTTTGCTTACTGCGGTTGTGGAGTACAGGGACCGTTGCGCTGGGCAGTATGCTACGCTGGGAAACGAAGCTGAGTTTTACGGATCGCAAGTGAAAATAAAGTAATGAGAATAGCTAGGGGCCCATAGATTAACGACGCTGTGTATGAGAAGCATTTCGTCTTGCAGACCTCTTCACAGACGATAGGATGCGAGAGAACAAGAACAAATGGCTAACATTATGCTGCTCTATTAGCAACCGTATACCGCTGTGTCGCAACCTTAGAGCTGCCGAATAAAGAGTTATGTAAGTGCTGACATACAGCAGTCGTCAAGTGACTGACAGCTGCTTGGCTGCTAGCATCGCTACTCTCGTAGATGACTCGTGCAGCAATTTGGAAATTAGGGACCAGAGAGCACTTCTTTCAATTTGCCTCAATGACTTCTTTTTTCTTCACGTGGCCATGTTTAATACCGTCAGCCCCTTTTTTGCGCAGGACGAGTTAATTGTTAGTATTAATTTACACATAAATTGACCTCTTGAATATTTTGGACGCACTTTACTGGGGCCTTTTTGCTATTATGACAAGATATAACTCTCTTTCTCGGAAACACGAATTATGCGAAAAGCTATGATCTTTCTGATTCGAATCATAGATTTGTGTTCAAAAGTTTAGCGGCTAATTCATCAAGCAAAATTAATGTTCCGACTTGTGAAAGTGAAAATGCTGTAGTGCATGAATTGATCTGATATTTATTATTCGATACTGAAAGAAATATATTAACTTTTAAGCTATATATAATTTAGAATACGTATCAGCAATTTGGTACCAATGCTCCTCGAACCTAATTAGTGCGTTCAAGCTGGTCCAAATTAACTCAGCCTCTTTCATCCTCCTTATATGTACTCAAACTGCAGTGTGAAAGCGTTTAAAGACAATAATTTGTAAAAAATGTTGTGATAATTGTGAGAAATGTGTAAGTGTGAGCAACAAATTGACTGTGTGGCATAGAAATAGCTTAAGGGAGCTACTAATGTTTCCGCGTCAAACCCTTAAAGGCGGAGCTTTTCCCACGAATTCTTTACAAACTGGCTGCAGTACAAGGTATTCAGTGTATTTAAGAACCTGTTGAAGTTCTCTTGATGCCCATGCTTCGTATCAGGTGATGATTGCCGTTCAAATTAATTTTCAGGGGCTCAAAGATAATCGTTTTAATACGATGTCGGGCACGCTTTCTTCCATATTGCAGATTCGTACACTGTGTAACGAATGACCACATTGAAATTTAATCAGTTGTATCGCACGTACGGTGCACAGTTATTACGTGGCCACTAAAGAAAAGACTTCCCGAGTTGAATTAATTTATTCCTGACACCAGATTTACATTAAATTAGGCAAATTGATTGTCGCGACAAAAATTCTGCGTGTGGTGCGATCAACCGGGAGTTTTAAGGCCGGGACTATTGAGCACTTGTCGAGTTTTGTACGGAGAGTCGCACATACAATTTCGGCGTGGTAGCTTATGATGGCAATTAAGCAAATTAAAAGTTTATAAAGCCTGCATTTAATTCTATGATGAAACCATTGGCATTCGTATATGAAACGTTACGGAACATATATAAATGATGAGCTCTTCCAAAATTTCGTGCCTTCTCGCGATTGGCAAGGCAGAACATTTCCGAGGCTCATAATTTGTTTCTGTAAATAGTTATTAGGATACTAAATATAAATAACTTTCCAGGAGTGCTTATTCAGCGTTCTATAGGATGTAGTCAAACGCCTGAATGGTCGCTGCTTTTTTGTGCTGAAGAAAGAAGTTGCGTCGGAAAACAAGAGTGCTAGTTTCATCAGCGCCCCACGAAACATTAATCACACAGATTTGCAATTTTTTTGGTCGTAAAGCTGATGGATGGCGCACGGTTACTAAGCGGCCTTGCGCGTCATTTTTCCTGAAATATTTTTGCGGCACGCGGCGCTAACGCAGTGTATCCCTGATGACCTGGAGCCTTCTCGTCTAGCTTTTTCGGGATAAATAGCTTAGGCCCAAAGTGTTGAACCCCTCTTCACGCTCTGGTAGTTGCCGGGGGGGGGGGGGGAGAAAAGACCATACGCGTGGGTGGATCAAACTTCTTTGGGCGCACTCAGGAGCAGATCCTCAGCATGAGAGGCGCAGGCTTGTGTTGCCGTTGTATAAGCAGCACGGGGTGTGAAGATGCGATACGCAGACGCCCGGCATTAGGCGCTTCCGCAAAATCACTTGCGAAATGTCTGCGAGTGTAGGAAACTCCTTACGCGGATGCTCTTGGATCAAGTACGCGGATGCTCTTGGAAAGCATCCTGATTCGAAGAACTACTCAACCACTCGTCTTAAACTGTGTGCGAAAAGCTACTGAGTTGCAGGCTAGTTGCAGGCTCCAGGCTTCCTTCCGGCGGAGTTGTGAATAAGCTCAAGAGCTTTCGATGAACCGGATGAAGATAGCCTTCAACACAGCTTTTGTTACTGCTATGTTTGTGTGATGAGCCACTAAATAAGTGAAATGGGAAACCTTCATGTTCTCTGTTCATTTGCTTACATAGCAGGCGTCTAGAGAGTTCATGTCGAAGTGGGTTAAAACAAAAACTACTCGTACACAGAATCCACAAGCGCAGTCATTTGGAGTTGCTTGCCGGGAAAACAGTTCCTTATATTGACAGTTAGCGATATTGCATTGTCTACGCTCCGTATTTTATAGCGTACGCTATGAATAAATATGAAAGTACCCTGGATACATTTTGAAGACGAAGGAGTATGTGCATCCGAAATGCTTTTCGCAAAAGGGCAACCGACAACATTAGCGTATATGCGCGGCCTTTACTGAAGCACATGCGTATACGACTGCCCGTGACGTGAAGGTGATGGTAAGGCTAGGTATAAGGTACATTGCGCTTGACACGTCAGTGGCGAGTTTTTGTTAAAATAAAGAGGAAGACCGAGACATTCTACCACGAGGCCTTTATGTTCCTTGTAGCAGCTCTCTATTAAAATCAAGTTTTGCGCACGGGCGTCTTCGTGTTGCAACTGGTAAAGATATCCGAATTAGATAATAGAGCAAAAATCCCGCTGAATATTTGTGCACTATGGCCATCGCACTTAGGAACTATACACTCCCACGTCATTAGAAGCCATTCCTCAATGCACACTGAAAATATGTAACGAAAAGATTCCAGTTTTTGGTGGGTGCTACAAATTCAGCCGTGTGATTGTGCACAGCTTTCACATAACTCTCAAATAGAGGAAAATAACATTTTAAATCAATAGCAACAAAGTGTGGCATAAAATATTACTTACTTTTTACAGCCACCACGACGGTGTGTTTTGTTTTTAGGCACTTCGGGCAACTTCCCGAAGGCCAGCAAACCGTATTATAGCTATATAAAGTCGGGATTGTCAGCCTGATTTTATTCGCCTGTTTTCTCGATATTTCACCGGACAATGAAAGGAGCCGTCGAAACAAAAGTGAAGCAAAACTACGACAAAAAACTGTCTCTTGTTTTAGGGTCACAGAAATGTGCCTATTGTAAACGTGCAATCTATTATTAATGGACTTTGAAGAACGAAACACGTATAGCTCGAAACGCTGCTCGCGGTAATCAGGCAGAAATTTATCCACGCCAGGTAGCAATAACAAAAGAAAAATGTCGAAGACTTAGATGTGTGAAAAACGCAGGTTTTGACGGGCGAGCATAGAATGAGAAAGGACAGTGTCGATCCTCTTTTCCATTTCTGCTTGTTTGACGACAAGGCTTGTTTTTGGCTTCGTGGAGCGTTTGCATTTAGGGACGACGAAAAAAAGAGGAGCGGGAGTTGCGGCGTGGTCCAATTCTCGCCCTGGAGAGGGGACGAATGCGCCGCTGGGAAACGTGATTGCAGTTTACGGTATATGGGAATCTGAGGGGAGTAGGAGATGGGCTGATGACATAGATGCTCGAAACGTATACGCCGCTCGCTACGCTGGAGGTCATCCTAAGGGTTGATTTCAATGGGAGGTCCCGAAAGCTGTCAAAAAAGAATAGCTGAATCGGCTGATCATTGCTTCATTTTCTGTGGGCCATGTTGTTGTGGCTGCTAAGCTGCTTTATCTTTATTTTCACATTATTTGCGTACAAGTCAAGTTATAGGAATACATCGACGATCCTTAGAATCCACTAACGCGCTTTGGCACTTTCTAGAACATTTTCTCTTACACAGTTAGATGCTACTAGAAATCGTTTGATGCGGCGGTACTATTAAATTAAGTGAGAAGAATTGAAGAGTTGGTAGGGTGGCGCTGGCATTTTTTTTCTTCGATACATTAGCATCGATTAAAAGAAATAAAAAATTCCAGATAAGATCAAAAAATAGTCAAGCAGAAGCGGTGAAGTCTTATTTCCCAACCAATAGAGTAGATTATCAAAGTCATAAAAAAATTAAACATGGCACGAAGTTTACGCGCGACATCTGCATTTCACGCAGGAAATAAATGCAACTTAATCAACAGTTTAACAATCACTGTCCCTCGGCATGTCAACACTGCTGCGCAGTCATAAACGTCGTAAATGTGTGTGAGCAGTGACGGTACCTAGCTCTACCATATGATCGGCTTTACTCCCAGTAAAGAACTCAGTTTTTGTTCCCCGCTGCTATTGCTGTTTACCTAATGTATCTGTCATCCCTCTATTATCGATGAAAAAGTGATAGGAAGTGTACTCCTTTGATATGTACAAATTTTAGAGCACTTACGTCTTTTTACGTGTTGCGAATGCAAAAGCATGCACGCGGGGTGTTCGGCTGGGGTCATAGCGTAATTACCTTGTGTGTTTGGCAAACGGTCGCGGGCAGTCACAAGCTACTTGAACCTACGAGGACACCGCGATGTTCTGGCATGCCAGGACGCCATCAGCGCCTTGCCAATGGACGTGGTAATTAACAATGGGAGCACGATGGGTAGAGTAGCGTAAAATGATGCACCGTATATCTTTGCCGCAATGATATAAATCTTGACAGAAAAAAAACGCGAAATTTATAGGGAATCGTGATAACTTATTATGGAAGAATAGACTATCGTACATTGCTGAACATATCTTCAGACAGGACATTTCGTTAGTGTCATAAAGCTGTATTAGCAGGCGATTCACAAGGCTGTGCGCTATTATTCCCCGAAAAAAACAAAATTTTACACTGAAAAATACGTCGCATTCTCGCCATTGGAGACTGGGAAACAAATCGTATGTTGCATAGACCTCATAAATATCAAGCATACATCTCATTTTACTTCACGCAGCGAATAACTACTCAATTGTTGCTGGTAACGTCGCAGAAGGTTTTCCTGATCGCTTAACTGGTTTCGTTTTCGGGAACATGCCAGAATTGTGCTTCCGCAGCGGATACGTTGCATCGTAGCAAATATCTCTCAATGGGCTGCTGTTCTCATAGCACAAAAAAGTATTTTTAGCCGACGAGCTTGTTTGCTTTGCGAAAACTAACCAGACAATCAGGAAAGCTGCGCTGCAGTAGCAGCTGATAGCCTCATCTAGTGGGGCTGCTATTTGTGTCGACAAGGCTGGGATTAACACCGCCACCTGCCGTTGGCGGGTATCGGTTCGCGCGAAGTGTTTTTCAACGATTCCTGGAGCCTTGGTGAGGCTGTGCAAACAGCCGTGGTCTTCCTTTGACACGTGTCGAGCGGATCTCATTTAGTGGTGAGCTAATCACAAACCGGTGACAGCGCACCTTTGAAATGCACTTTGACAGTAATTACTTTTTATAGCGCGCTTTGCTTTTCCACTCGGCGTTCTGTATTTTACAGGTTAAAATTTATCAATTTGCGCCAGAGTTGTATTTCCAAGTCGTTTTCTCTTTTTAACCTGGAGGACAGCTTTCAGAACAGTAAGGCATACATTCTTTCACCAAGTATTTAAAATCTTGCGGTATCTCTTCTTTCTCCTTTCGCTTTTACTGCGTCTGAAAGGTAGAAGGTGCTGTCTAATTGCTAACTGGACAAATAGGACAAAGTCTGTGAATGGTGCGCTAAAAGAGAATAATAAATTTATGTTAGATAAAGAATCACCTTCAATCAATTTGACCTTAGCTGTTGTATGAATATATCGATATACAAGGATATGGGGTACATACTACTCTTTTCAATTAGAGTACTACGCGGCATAAAAACACATTTACACAAAAAACAGAACAAGAATGGAAGGAGCTTTGAGTAGGGGCGTACTTTTAGAGATCGTAAAACATCATCAGGTATTCCACTCCGTGTGTGGTGCCTATCGACACAAAATTAGGTTGCATGGTAGAACCCAGCGTATATTCTTGTTTCATATTAATCGCGTTAAGCTTTCAAAAGCTGTTCTAAACTTCTCAGAAGGTCTCATTTTTCAGGATGATGCACTGGACGGCTCCCACGTTCGTAGCCAGCATGTTGGTTGCACGTCTGCAATGTCCAGAACGAAAGGCTCATAAGGTCCGTACAGATTTATTTTACTCAATGGACGTATTGAGCGAAGCTTCGCTGCTAGCGCAATACTAAGACGCTTTATTGTTTCATATCAGTGCTTTAAAGAGAAACGAACACACGTAGAACACGTAATACCAGAAGTACGTAGTGAGAAAGAAGACCGGCGCATTGCAATATGTTGGATGCAAGCTGATATGAAATCAACGTCTAGGAGCAAGTGCGAATGACAACCCACACCGTGCTATAGCGGTGCGATCGCAAGCCGGAAAGATGATAGCAGATGGCACCATACATGTTTTACCCTCGTCCATTGTTCGTTCCTCAATGTATGACCTAGACAGGAAGATAAGCATTCTGTGTTGCGCCTGTTTTCTATGTCTACCCAACATAGAGTTAACTAG
Organism: Amblyomma americanum; assembly: GCA_030143305.2. Classification (NCBI taxonomy): domain Eukaryota; kingdom Metazoa; phylum Arthropoda; class Arachnida; order Ixodida; family Ixodidae; genus Amblyomma; species Amblyomma americanum. The sequence goes on from JARKHS020002969.1 coordinate 45,192, forward strand.
AGATAAAATGAAGGCCGACGGCCAAAAATTAAAGATGAAAGGGAGCTAGAAGAACACATAAATCATATATAGTAAGGGTTAGTTTCCTGAGATTGCGTGTTGTAAGTACTACATGATTTAAATGAGGGAATAGAAAGAGGGCAGGCAAAACTATAAATTACGTTATTATTAGCGAATAGAGAAAGACGTCGTAGATCTTTTCTACAGGCATTAATATCTGAAGCACAGCATTCATTTAAATTATATTAATCCGGCTACAAGTTATTTTAGAAGCCTTTTTTTCAATAGGAACGAGTGGTAGGAATTATAGTGAATTATGTAAGGCTATTTCTTTTTGATACTTGACAGTCCGAAAGAGAACCTCTTCTAAAATTCCTATTGGCCCACAATGGATCCCGCGGTGTCATATTTACTGGCGAGCAGCTCAATTGGCATGATCGCGATGTGAGCGATTCTGATTTTTAAAACGCAAGAATAAGAAATTTAGAACATTATCTTGTTGCTGTACTGACCAGTTGTTCTGACCGAGGATGAACAAGAGAAAAGAGCCTTTTTTGTCCTGCACCAAGCATCTTTATATGCATAGTTCGCAATGCCCAAACTTGCTTAAGTGGTGATAACCATAAAAACAACGCTTGAATATGCAGATGACGCTACACTGTATTTATGTTGCCTCTCTTTTACCCAAGACAACGTTTCTTTGTTTTTTCCAAATTACCTTGCCAACAAAAACTTTTAAGTCATAAAAGAAACAATCTATACCTATGAATGTTGTGATATGTGTTCCACGAGACTGAGTGAAAACTGGTCAGTTCATTTCTACGAAAGAACGTTGTCTGTGGTTCCACCTTCCTCTGCTGTCCATAGTCCTCAACATATTCCAGCAGTAATGCTGCTTGTGGGCGACATTGTTGTGAAAAACAATAACTTTGCATTCAGAATAAACACGACGCAGGATAAGAGCTGGAAACATTGCATGCATAATCCTTTCTTTTTTTTTGTATCAGCTAACGCGCGGAAATCCCTCAGTCATCCAGAAACGCATGCAAACATCAACAGTTTGCGTGGAACCGAGCGAACTAATGAATGCGCTGTCCGCTGATTCCAAGTATTGTGCGGAAAAGCTTAGAAGATGAACAACTATGCTATTATTATTTGATACTATTGCTCTTTCGGCGCAGTGATTCCCTAAGTTCATTTGCATCATTTTTGTGAAGAACAAAAGAAAAGCCCCTTCTTCGTTGTTTTAGTTTTAAACTGCAAAAAACATTGCTCTGTATAAATAATAATTGATTTTTGGGGAAAGGAAATGGCGCAGTATCTGTCTCATATATCGTTGGAAACCTGAACCACGCCGTAAGGGAAGGGATAAACGAGGGAGTGAAAGAAAAAAGAGGTGCCGTAGTGGAGGGCCCCGGAATAATTTCGACCACCTGGGGATCTTTAACGTGCACTGATATCGCACAGCACATGGGCGCCTTAGCATTTTCCTCCATAAAAACGCAGCCGCCACGTTTTTATTGAGGAAAAACGCTAAGACGCAGAATATATCTTTGAAAGCCTGCATGCAGAACTGGCAATTTGATCGCTGCAGAATTTAGTTGTCTATGCAACCTCAAAATTGCTTACTTCGTCAGCAGTAATCGGCTTTTCTTCACTTGGAAAACAAGCATGACTAAGCCAGATACTTAAATAAAGAAAGTACAGCACACAACTACAAAATACAAAGGAATCAATACTGTAGAAGCAAACACGGGCTGAGGGAATTTCTCGCTCGTCATGAGGTCTTTTTGGAAACACTAGTTTTTTTTTGTTTTTAGAGCAGCTTATGTGAAGTCCGTTCATGGCGATTTGCTCTAAAGCTTCTTGGTTGCAATTCAGAAAGCAATTTTACGTGGTAAAGTTAAAACTCGCCTCCAAATTAAAATGTAATGTAGGGCTCCGCCTAGACCGGAACCGCGTGCGGTGTCCTCAATCGTGTCGAAATATCAGACGCTATTCAAGCGTGACCCGTGTGTCTAAGTAACTGCTTGTCCAACCTTGAGATGCAGCAGCAAGAGAAGTCTAAACCCTACCGCCTTTCCTATTAAACAGACCGGGTTATTAGACACAGTGAGGGTGATGTTGAAAGTTTAAGCCGTTTGGAATCAATAAGACCGTTAAGAATGACTTCACAAGATTCCTGTTGGCTATAAAAGCACCATTCTGCCATTTACAAAGGGCGTTTCACAATTCTTGATAGCTTTCCTATTCACGAAAAGCCAACTTTTTTTTTCTATTTTAGCGCAGGATATCGAGAACCGCTAAATGAACTAAATTGTTCACTTTTACAAACATTCCTCTTGCCCCTATTTGTTTCTTTGTATTTTTCTGATGCACAAAACCAGTCAATTACGGCCACACCACGAATCTTGCAAAATACCCTAGGCGCAGTACAGCCGCATGCAGTGGATCCCATGTGGCGGCAGACCCCAGACCGGAGCTTTGTTGCTGCCATGCGGTTCGTACTGCACTAATGAAAATTTTCTTTCCAAAGAGGCTGGCGTTTAATTTTGGCGCTTGGGAGTGAATAGAAACCAGTTTTATTCTTTGAATCGCATTATCCGGAATCGACCTCCTGTTCGAAATGACCAGAGCAGGCGCACGCATGCTGCATTCATACCGGGGCATTTCCATCGAAAGTCTACGCCTGGATTCTGTACCCGACAGCGGCTTCGCCGATATAAGTGCTGCCGTAGTCAATTGCATCGCGTAGTTTGTGCTGAGCGTGGACTCTGGCTTCTGTGCGCAATGAAGAGCCTTCGCATGTGCTGTGCGGGGGACATTTTGGCGGGGCTTAGAACGCGTTGGGAAAATTTGCGCAATGCGAGTGCTTTCGTAACTAAAGGCAGTTAGCCGCACAAAAGCGGCGGGAACGAGGTTAAAGAGCTCGGCAGCTGCTAAGGTCGTTGCGGTTAACACTGCTTTTAGGCACGTTAGGTCGATGCTCTCGAGCCAGCTGTCGTTTCTCTTCGAGATTGGCGCCCACAATTTCGTAACTAGACGGGCGTGAAAGGTTCCTCAACCCTTCAGTATAGGTTTCTTTGTACATTTACATAATTACAGTACTTAGGATTAAGCACTTTCCTTTAGTTAAATGCTGCGAATGCTGGCTTGTTTTCTCTGAATGCAAAAAATGCTAGGGGATATTGTAGATTGTTATCCTTGCCAGGAATCTGGCACTCTTCCTCTACTTTCTCTATCAATTTTGGCAGAAAAAGAGAAGGTCAAAGGTCCAAACGCAAGGGTATATAAGATGTTGTGGATCAGTTAGTTCAGGTCAACATAAAGTTCACTAATTAAGATTCTTGCTATCGTGAGTGCCTCTGAGCAGCTGTCTGCCGCTAAGACCATCACTTTGAGCTTGTGAGGAAGGAGTCATTTTCAGACCACTGTTCACAGCATCGGTGCTGATGCAGAGCAAAGCAGTGCCGTTATTTTTTAAATGTGATCTAAGTATTCGTGTTAATTCATTGTTTCCATCCTATTGTTCTGCTTGTATGACAAGCTCAATTGCTGCTCAAGTATAGAAACTCGGAGTGGTTGATCACTTGGAGGACATTTGTTTATTAGATCTGCTTGCAATACTAAATGCTGTCCACCTTGTAGATTCTTGTCGCCTACGCTATGAGATAAAAGAAGTATATCTCTTGATGTGCGGTACAATTTACTCCTGGCTGCGTCTTTAGTGTAATTCTCTATGAATTCTCGGCAACTGCAATAACAAGGCGAAAAAAAAATGAAATGTTTGGAAAAGACTTCTTCTACCAGAGTGCTGTATACTTTTGTGACGCAATATTTTAAGTCTCAAGTGTTGATTTTGTTGTTTATCATCACTCCATTTTAGTCACTTGGTAGGCTTTATAGCTCATTTTTATCTGGCTCATGAAAAGCTGTAACTTTAAGAACTCAGTCACAGCGTCAATATAAAGTGCTTCTCATCCTTATCTTGTGTTCTGCCAAAAGCCAATCACGTCGCCAACAACATTAAGGCAACCGGTTAGAGCTATTGAGGAAAATAGTTGTTTGTTGCTGGCTTACGCCTTCTGGCTTGACTGAACCGAAAAGATCATGTTTTTTTATTAAGAGGAACCCTTTTACTGTTTATGCGCGATTCCTTTCCGTCAGGCAAATAAGCTAGATTGTTGTTTATTTTATCTCTTAAGCCATACAAAAAATATATTGACCATGAAGTCCGTCAATTTCTAGGGTACATTGACCATGGCTGCGTTCTAATGTTTATTATTCTGCCTATGGTGGGCGCTAATTTTCGGCACCATGACATACAAATAAAACCTGCTGGAATCACTACGCTTACAGAGGCTTAAGCGATAGAACTTTCGTACTTGTAATCGGCATCATCATTTCACCAGCCTGGGATGGTAGGTTAGGAAAGGCGAGAAACGATAGGCGTTGCTGTATTTGCGCCTAAAATTCACAATTTTTCTTGCCCATTTTCTTATGTTTTTGCTTATTTGATCGTATGCTAATCCTCGAAGAAGGTTAGGGCATAATCGGGGTAGCGGTTTCTTCAAGCAGAACGAACCTTGCGAGAGAAAGAATAGAAGCTCTTTTGAGAGCACTGACCGCAAACATTCAACTTAAAAGATGGAAGCGTGATCACCTGCTAGCCTACGGAAGGAAATGTTGATTTATGCGATGTGATATTTTTACGCGAACGAGTAAGCAAGAACACATGCATACAGACATGCAGTCAGTTGTAGAGGCAACCACTTCTGCACAAACGAAAAGATTAGCCTGGTGAGCAGAAAGAAAGTTTTAAAGAAATAACGGCACCATCGCCTTTCGTCCAGCGCTCCTATTGGCGCCGTTAATTAGGCTGTCTATCATCCGACGAGTGAGGCCAATAAATTGTTTCGAGCATTAATCTCCTGCACCTTGTCTTAGCGTCAGGCTTCTGTTTTTGTTAAGTGCATGCTTTCAGACTAGCCTCATGGAGTTCTGCCCGTTATAATATTTCCGCGTATTCTTTTTCTCAACTGCCTGATAATACTGAAAATTTTTGTTTTTGGCATTTTTGATTTTAAGGACATTATACATTCTCTTTTGCTTTTAGGGTGGCATTCTGTGGTATGAATAAAGGTGTCTTTTGATACATGAGTGTAATGAAAAACGGTACGACGAACTAAAGCAAAAGTAGAACACCCAGGACAAGTCCTCTCCTGCCCTGTGTGTTCTACTTTTGCCCTCGTTCCTCACGCCGTTTTCATTACATCTTCAAGCATGAACCAACCGTACCAAGCAAGAGTTTTAATACACACGTCAAGGCTGGGGGTGCAGCATGATGCCTGTCGCAGTGGAGAATTCCGTGTTGGTTTTCATAAAGGACGTTTTTAACCTACACTGACATCGCACAGCGCGTGGCCATAATTTTTTTTTTCATTTCGCATCCGTCGAAACGCGGCCGCAGTGGGCGGGCAGTGAACTCGCAACGTAAGTGAACTCGGGACATGAGCCGCGGTTCTTAACTGTTTATATTCCGGTTTATCAAAAAAAATATTGCCTGTGAAAATGAAAACAGTTGTTTCTGTTCAGAAAAGTACTTTCATTCTTCACAGTGTTTCAGAATACAGGTTTATCGATATTCTTACCAAAACGGAGTCATAGTGTCAGCTTCTAGACAAGCAGGAGGCTCCTGGAAGGTCACCCATTACAAAATATAGCCCTTAGGAGAAAACATCCGAAAATTTATGCTGGTGTCAAGAAGCTTCATGCAGGCGATATATAAATTTCCTATTTTTGTACACATTTAGGCTAAGCGCCTGAGAACGTGCGCTTAGTTTTGTTGTTAAATAATCAGAGGTTGCTATAGTGCGCCTATTTTAAATATAGAGTAGTTGTACCTTTCATTAATAAATCTAAATGATTTTTCAATTGCTGTTATGTAGAAACCATTTATGACGATGTACAGGAAGTTCATAAATTTCATTCAACATATTCATTTCCTCTGCATTAAACGTGCACCGATGGTCTGTCAGCTTGAGACATGTGGCCTGGCGAGCACTGCTTCCGCACGTGCAGGCTGCACGAAAAACGCACTCTGAAAACATCTGACGCAAAATGTATTTATTTGCGCGTCGCTGCGAGTGTTGGCCTCGTGTAGGCTGGAGCAGGCATTCCCTGCTTCTCGCTTGAGGTAACGTCCAAGTTATTTTAAGACTATTCTTTTTGACGTTTTGAGAAGGAAGGCGAACTCGCGGCAGGTAAAAAAAAAAAACTCAGTTGAAGTTAATAATTCGCGGACAAAATGCCGCAGCATTCAGCTAGGGATACCTCAACGCCTTTTCGTGACGTGTTTGCGCCGTGCATACGCCCTACGGTGTAACATGGCTTTGAACAATGACGCACAAAAGGACAGACGCAAGTAGAAAGACGACAGCTGAAATTGAAAGGCTCGACTTACAAACGTGCGCTTTTTTTGCGGCACCGAGATACGTATTCAAGTGCGCAAAAGCCAACAGAAAGCAGCATAGAAACAACCTCGAAAACCACAACCCAAGAACTCATGGCATAACTGTTACTCCCGCTACTTGTCTCGAAGGGTGAGAACCAGCTGGAAACAAAATGCCTTCTTTTGGTCGGGTGCAGCTAGAGAATAGTCAGGCACTTACATTAGAAACTGAAAGTTCAAAACTGCTTCCACTTTGATTTGTGAGGTTTTGCCGCTTCGCCTTTTCACAAGATTATGAACGTCCTTGTAACCATTGCATAGAATAATATGGTCCTGCAAGTTAATGCATGTACTTTTCTAAAAGAGATTAATAGGAGGCTTTTGTTTTCGGGTTTTGTTTTTTCGCATCTCAGGGGGTAGAAATCGGGCGATATTCTTCGAGCTCAATTTCGGGTGAAAATAGGGTTATTGTTTAGAAGGCTTATTTTCGGGGAGAAATCGGATTTTAGTCTATTTTAAGAAATACGTTCCAGGCGCAACAATCGGATAAAATCGGGTTTCAAAAGAAAACGAAGTGCCCTAATTATATTTTTTGGCACCTGTAAGAAGTTTTTAGTTCTGTTCTCATTAATATCACGTTATTCAACTCACTGGGCACCCCTAATTCCAGTTTTAGGCTGTTTATTGCTCATGATTTCTCATGTTACTAATATTACGCTTATAGGCTACAAGATTTTCTTATAAAAGTAAGTCTATCTGTTTTCTTGTATTCCCCTCAGTATTTTCTCTTCTGTTACTTTTCTATTTAATAATGTACTGCTCACAAATTAATTTTGATTCTTCCTCTACTATATGTACAAAGTTTTCCGGTGCATCAATTACCAAAAAAGCACTGGCTGGAATTTCGTCGCATGCAAAAAATGTTCATGCCACACGAGATCAACTGCTAATAAATGATATCATATGAATAAACTTTAGGCGGCAAGGCGAAATAAAAGGTAACTTGGAAAACAAAATGAATGAAGTAAAGTGTTTCAGTGGTATCTGCCGGTGGCCAACGGTCATTTTTGCGGCTATTTGAAGGTTCCATAAATCGTGGGCGACTGCTTGTTTTTTTAGTCTCCTAAACCAAAGGAAGAAATAAAAGCAACGCGCATATCCGCGCAAATAGATTATCTCTAGGACCAAAAAAAGAAAAACAGTCGGAGAGGTGAGGCAGTGAATCCAATATCCGGGGCGGCCAGACCCAATTCAAGGAAAGCAGACATTCTTGTTTTTCTTTCGAAGCTTTCGCGATAAGAAACAGACGATGTCTCTTAACGGCCGTCTTTGTAAGGGGATTTCGTATAACGACAGGGCCATTCGAGTCACTAATGGCGCTCAGTATTTTGCAATGCCCGGAAAGACGAAGCGAGAAAAGGCGGAGAATGTTGGAAGCTTAGCAGTAAACTGGCTCGAAACCGAAAATTTTATAATACCTTTTTTGCTGACTTTTTTTTTTCCTTAAAAACTGGGTCGTTTAAATGCTATCGCTGCGCCGTTAATGCAGACCCACATTTAACGACTCTCAAGTGTGCTTTTACTCCTTATAACGTGAACTGAGACACATCAAACCGTGTAGGACTGAAAGAAAGGCGCTTTAGTGCAGCAGACAATTGGAGGGGCAAATCCATTCTGTGTCATGCCATGTAGTTCAGAATCCGTAACATATTTGCCTCAGAACTCTCCTTGTTTTTTTTTAAATGCGTCAACTTTGGCACGCCCTTAGGACAAGAGACCACAAATAAAGCGTTTTTTTGAGAACTCCCGTTCTAAGTCCGAAAAGTTCTACGACAGATTTCTTTCCCCACAGGAAGGAGGAGTTGAGTATGCGACGTCCCAGCCGTCTGTATCGAAGAGAGTCTTTCATTTATGAACTCACAAGACAGGGCACTCGCGTTTTATTTGTATTCTTCGTGCAACGGCTCCATTTCCATACATATATTTCTCTAAAATGGGCTGCGTTCGTGCTAAATTTGGAAAGAAGCATGCCCGGTGTTGGAAATTTACACGGCACGTGGCGGTTGTTCGTTTGTTGGTACAGAGCATAATATTCTTCTATTCAGATTAGTATTGAGATAGTGTACAAAAGATGCAGCGATTACTGTGTACAATGGTTTAGTTTTTCTGGGCTAATGGAAACGCTCCATCATTCGCTTCGTTTACACTAAGCTGTTCCGAGAAGAATATTTAAGGCAGTGCTTCTCGATCCGTTGGTTTCTTTTTGACGGTATAAATTTTTTGTTAAAAAATTACCGCACCTACACATACATTAGTAGCCCAGTCGTGTGACTGTCAGCACCGCAGCACTAACCCACCACCTCAATATCTGTTCCGACCAACAGAGGCTCTTTTATTCAACACCATTTTTGTTTAAAACTTTGTAAGAATGTCGCACGTGGGTATAACCGGTATGTGTAAAAATATCAAGCTATTTTTTATTTAGTATGAAGAAAAAATGGCTGGCGTCTGCTTTAATCTTTCAGTTATGTGCGACAACAGTTTTTAGCTGTTGAAGAAAGGCTTTCTTGCACAATGTTGAATTTTCAGTGAGTTCCTTGAGGTTTCTTGATTTAGAGAGAATGTATCGTTCAAGATCTATTCTCGTCGCTCCTCACTAGACTAAGCATTGGCCTTCATCACGAGCTTCTCAATCATAACTTGTATAATACGACTCTTGGGCCACTTTCTTGGGCCTAAGAAAACCGTGCATAATTTTGTGCGCTGTCTGAAAGCACGAGTGACATAATAATTTCAGGAGATTAATATACGTGAACATTTGTCATAACTGGTGAGGCCTTTTAATGAAAGGCTACCAGACGCTACAAGACGTAACTAATAAACACTATGAGGGTTCGTCTCATGCCTCACGTAGGGTCACCGAAGCCACGCCCAGAGTGGGATGAATGAGGACGTAGAGAAAATGGATGATACTCGCGGCAGTTCTTTCAGGACGTGTACTCCGCCGTAATCATTCAACGTCACGGGTAGCCTCATCATGAAAGCTTCATGAAGGTTCCTTTTCAAATGCGTTTGGCTGCATTTCTCTTTTTCTTTGCCAGCGCTTCACGCAGAAGATTCATATTCGAGAAGAGAAACAACCATCTCGGAGGCATTTAATTGCCATAAGTGCTGAAAGGCATTCCACTAACAGCACCTAAAATTTTCAGTTTCAACAACCGCAAATCTCCTGAGACTCATGAGTTCTAATTTTAAAATACGAGTACGTCTGTATTCCGCAGAAATTTTTGTTTTACTCTCAGAAATCCTATTTTCTGTCAGGAATCCTTTTCAGAAGAACGCATGTAGGCAAGGCACTCGTTGAACGTATAACTGAGCCAAAGCGCCGAAGAAAACTCGCCCCTTCTAGCGGATAAAGGCCCTACGACGTCTGTTTATCAATAAATCACCCGCAATGCGAAGTGTCTCGTCGTTATGAGAGAACAGTGTTCTACATAACACTATTCCGACGCAATATAACAAAAGTACAGCTGAAAAGGGGAGGTTGCGCGTATGTACTGAGAATAACACGGCTTCGTCGCATTATTTTGGCCAGTAAGTTCTCGGATGTTACATGATAGCAGGTTGCCAGTTACGACCGGTTTAGCGAACCCAGCGAGCCGTGCCCTCTTTATCTCGTTCACTTCATCTGTTCTCGCCAATAATATGAGCCTGAATTTCCTAATTTTACTGAACAACAAGCTGGCCGTCAATTGGCGGACTTGCACTCTCTGTGCGCCCAGGTTTTCTTCAATTCGGTTTTTGTTTTCCTTCAATATGGCCCTATTTCAGCTGAAAATTGAGGGTATTTTAAGTGGAGAAGGGCAAAAAATGAAATACAGATGTCGCCACCACCGGCCGATTTCGCAACTAAACTGCGAAATACCGGAACAGCCCATCGATCGCGGATCACAAAGGCTGAGCTCTACTGCGATTCCCATAAAAACGCGGCGTCCTTTCCGGTGCAGATGGTGCGAGATTGCATTGAGTTTGGAGAAAGTTCTTGAATGCAATTTTCTCAGCAGTGGAAGCGCTTTTTGCTGCCAGAACGCATTGACACAGCCAGAAAAGCCACGAGATCGATTGTTTTTTGAACAAAAGTTGGACGGAGATCTCCTCAGTGTCCCTTTAGAGCTTCGTCACTAAGAGAGGATTGACAGTAAGATAAGTCATCAAGTATGGTTAGGGTACAAGTATTTATTTTCTTTCATTAATATCTAGGCCCCCCAAAGCTTAACATTTTTGAAGTTTTCAGTGTAAGTTTTTTTATTTTTTGATAGTTATATGAAACAGTCAGAGAAAATACCTACGTTGTGCAAAGGAAGATTTCCGTCTTTCCTTTATCACTCCGTTAAAAACTTAAAATTTGAAACCAGAATAATGTGGAGAGATCCAGCTCATTATGACATTTTATTCAGTTAGAAAATATAACACTCTTACCCGCCAAATTACAGTAAAATGAAATTTGTTAAAGAAAAAGAACAGAATGACTTTTGAAGGCATAATTCTGTTTTGTCACAATCAATAGGCTGCTTACCTGTCAAAAGTTTACGCAACTAATGGTACTTGCAGGAAGACGAGACTTGATCGGTGCCTACTGCGTATGCAGTGCAGCTAGACGGTCTACCGTTGCTTTTAGAGAAACATATAGTAAAGTCGTTGCACTGTCGTGTTTGTGCTCAATAATTAACAACGTTGTGCATTTGGATACTGTGCCCTCTTTTTGAAAATCAAAAAAATTACTCGATTTGTTGAGGTGTTTTGAGGCGACAGCGGTGAAAACAACGTCTTTCGTTTAGTGGCATCGTCGCTGGCGATATAACAGGCGACATCATAACAAAGCGCTCCGCCGATCGGCCAGAAAGCTGACGTCATGCATGGCGTCATGAGAACACCGATTATCGACTGACCCGAACATCAGTCACTGACTGGGCCGAACATAACGACGACGCTCGTGCCTAACGAGTTACGCCTCCCCCTTTTTCCATCTTTCTCCTTTTCGTCATCGCTACGTGTGTCACGCCGGTTTCCGCCTTTTAGGGTTCGCTATGAATGGAAAAAAAGCGATGCTTAGTGACCGGCCAGCTCTCGTTGAAACTTGCATTACCACGAGGGTAAACGCCCGGTTATTTCTTCGTGGAAATACAGCAGAACAATGTTCTCTCGTGTTTGGATGGGCTAAGTCAGTTATTCTTTTGCTGTTCCGGTTTCTTACGCATCAACATTTTTTTGGAACTGCAAAGGAAAGTTGAACTCGCGCAACCTCATATGTGACCTGTAATCGAAGCCTCGTGCGGGGAAAGACTCATGATTAGCTCCCGTTTTTTAGTTTGACAATCGGGTTAACGAGAGCGTACGATAGCGACAACGATGATTTAAAAAAAACAAACAGAGAGATTTGAGAATTAGATAGCTGAGTTGATGGCTACAGTTCGTTTCCACTTCGGTTGCAGCAGGTTTGCGGATTAAGAGCAGGTGCCGAGGTTTGTTACGTTTTACAAAAAAAATCGAAGGTATTTTTGGCCAGTGTTGGTTCAAAGATGAAAACGCTGCAAAAAATAATCAAAGGCGAAAATTCTAAATCATTTCACGCTCCCGGCATGGGGCATGGTTAAAAAAAGCTGGATTACCCAGCCTGCTTTGTGGCTGTAAATACTACGACCACAGACTAAAATAAGTAGAGTTATAGGATTGGTTACTTCGAAAACTAGGGGGACAACTAAGGTCGGCCTTAAGGCTATGACGCAATAGCGTAAATTTGTCGCATCAGCGACCTGGAATCCCATTTGCATATCACTTCGTCGACACAGATTCCGTTCTTTGATTTATTTTATTTTATTTCATTTTTACATTGTTTTCTTACTTCCTTTTTCTATTTATTATTTCACTAATCTTGTTTCCCTCACCACAAGACACGCAATTCCTTCTGTCAACCAAGTCCATCGAAAGTGCTTCGATGGCCGAAGGGTAGCGTGGGTGACTGGCGACGCAGGGATTGTGACAAACTTTCGATTGCCATCTCACCCAAATTTCCTTTCCAGCGCAATCAATTTACATTTCGTGTTTAGTTGTGCCCATTCCGGTGCACAGTTATCGCTTTCAAAAAGGGCAAAATAATTTAATTTACATTTTTTGATTTCATATTGACATTTAAAACATGTTGCTACCCTATCATCGCAATTTGTCTAATGTTTTAGACAATCTCTACATTTTTAGACGACTCTCTCGATCATCGATCAATGGGATCTTCGCTCTCATACTCCAGGGGTTGTCGCCGAACGCTATCGCGCTAACAATATACAGTGAATCATGTTACAACAATACTTTAATTTAAAAGACAGCGAATAAATACATTTAATTCCGGTGCCCTTTCCGAAACACCTTTGGCCACGGTAGAGAAGTTTGCACAAAAGCTTGCAAATGCCAGCCCTACGTTATTACCACCAATCGAGAAGAAAACAGCAAAAGCGTACCTTCAATTTCGGAGAAAGGTATTAGCAGCCTACCTCTTCAGACGTTTTTGTTTGGCTGGTGAACAAAATGAAGTTGTGGCTGCTATGTTGCTCTTCTTACCCCCCGGCTTGCAACAAATGTCGCTATAAGGTGTGCAGTAATTAGCGTGGTACGTATAATTGGCCCGTCAGCAAGGGCAGAGGATCGCAGCCAAGGAGTAATGAAAACTTCTCCAAGACGTTTTCATACGGCAGTCTTCATTACGAACACAAGTGATGCTTTTTAAACGTCTTCGGAGCTAATCGCCTTTCTAGGTGTAATTCCAATCGGATAAATGCTCTGAGAAGATTTTTCTGCTGTTCAGGACTCTGAAAGCGGAGTGACCTCGCCGTCCCATTCCAAGTGATTGCAAACTCGCTATGAGCAGTGTGCATTGAGCGAATTGAACAACATGTTTAGTAAAAAAATGCCTCATTTATTCTTGCGATGAACAGAGTGTACTCCCAATGATGGGACAGAGATACGAGATTACAGCTGGATATATAAAAATGACATTAAGCTTTCGCTCGTGACGGAGTGGGTGTGATAGCTCCAATGTACATTGACCCTCCCGCACCGCTTGAGGGAGCGTAATACTAGGCCCAACTGTAGCGTTCAAATTCACGTCATCCTGAAGGTGACAGCACGAATGCCGTTTAATACGACATAAGATGCTGATGACGACAACGTCATAAGCACAGAAGAATGTTAGTCATGAAGCTCTTGTTCTAATTTAGAGTAGATGCATTCAGCTATGCGCGCATTGACAAACGCTCCAAATTCGAGTGCATATAACCTTTCTTTTCCTTTATATCCAATGAAACGAAATGAAATCAAATTTATTGAATGTACATAAAGGGAACCATTCATAATGATGTACAGAATAGGGTCCCATAGCCCATGAACCGTACCGGGATCTAGAATGAGTAATATATATATATAAATAGAACAAACAGCACGTTCGCCAAGTGTACAAGGAATATTAGGATTGGTAATTTATAACGAGGAAACGATAGAACACAAAAAACAACAAAGGAACTAAAAACTTATACATTTAAAAATAAAATGTTTAGCACTCTTTTGAATTCCGGAAAGACAAGTATGATTTCAGTAAAAGTGACAAAGTATTTCAAAATTTAATGGAGTTCCAATGAAAACGCAATTTTTTGAAGTTACTGAATCTTTGCTATTATAAAATTGTTAGTTGTCGAAAACCTAGTGGTATTATGATTGTTTTGTAGATTGTAATCAATTAATGTTTGGTTTGGTTTAGGGGCTTTAACGTCCCAAAGCGACTCAGGCTATGAGAGACGCCGTAGTGAAGGGCTCCGGAAATTTCGACCACCTTGAGTTCTTTAACGTGCACTGACATCGCACAGTACACGGGCCTTTAGAATTTCTCCTCCATCGAAATTCGACCGCCGCGGCCGCGGTCGAACCCGCGTCTTTCGGGCCAGCAGCCGAGCGCCGTAACCACTCAGCCGCCGTGGCGGCTAATCAACTAATGTGTAAGATAGTTGATTGCTGGGAATTTGAAATAGTAGAGCGCTTTATTGACGTTGTATCTTTGTAGAATTTACAAAATTGTAATTTACATTACAGCGCGTACGTAGTGCAGGAGCTCTTTCCCGCATGTCGATCATGTTGTGGACTTTGTTAGTCGCTCATCACATCTCAATCCTTGATTAGAGTTAGAGCCATGTCTTCCGAGAGTGCAATATTTTTTCTCAATTACCTTAGTTTGCACAAATCTCTGAATTTCAGCAACTGTTTGAACATAGGGGTAAAAATACGAAAGAAAAAGGTCATGATTATACAGGGCTATGTTAAACAAAACCGCGGAGTGCGGCGTTCAGAAAATTACAGACGCGTGCGGCCAGATATATTCCTATTCCGCACACAAAAACGTAATGAGATTTTATGTGTGAAAATTTATAGACAGTTTCTGAACAAAATAAAACCTATTTGCAATAGGGTTTTGATGTTTTTAAAATCTACAGGGTAAGCCTATCGAGGCATATGTGATGAGAAGTACTATAGACTTTGAGTGCAAACGCTGTGAACTGAAAAGAAGCTTAAATCCATGTCATTGGATAAATAACTCTAGTCCCTGCGCTTAATATATTCAGTCCATCAAACGAACTCCCATCTCAAAATTTTTCTTCCTTGTTTTTATTGTTTTATATTCTATTGTGAGAAACAGAGTGCATAACTAAGAAAGAGAGAACCATCATCTATTCCAATTGAGGGCCATGGTGGTTTTCCGGAAACCCTGGCGATACTTTTTCTGTCAAAAGTTAAAGGAAAAATTAAGATGCACGCAGTAACAATCTTTATGAAGTATTTTTGGCTCACGTTCCGAAAATTTCAATTTATCGAATGTCACACGCGAAGTAAAGCTTTTTGTAATAAAGCAGCACGCTTCTTTTTAATATAACGTTATTACACTCAGAAGCCCTATCTTCACTTTGCTGCAGACCAGCACTAAAAAACTAGCTGAAAAAAAAAAACGGCGAGAAAGAAAGCTGCAATTGAAGGCATAAAAAGCCCGAAGAAAAACACGCACCAAGTGCACGGACCCTCCGGCGCATATCGCTGTGTTACTGGAGTTAATGCGTGTGAAGATTACGACGAAGCCTGCACAGCATGAGGAACTTTTCAAGCACTGTGGCCATCCTCGTAGCTAGCAAGTTTTACAACATGAGTCACACTAAGTCGTTTATTTCGCATAAGGAGAGCGCCCTGTGATACAAAGTAGTTCACTGGATCGAGAAACGTTCCAGCGCTCATTAGCAGAGACTGGCGACATACAGAATATCGCATCCGGCTGCCGATAAAAACAACTTCCCACTTATTAGTACCATAAGTACCTTTGTTATTTGCTTCCCTTGTTGTAATTTTTCCCACAGTTCTTCTAATGCCTTCAACATACCCTTCCTCCCTATCGCCATAGAAGAATGGAACAATCTACCCGAAACCGTCGTTACTGAGTCTAATCCCTCAAAATTTAGGCACCTACTAACTGACCATTTGAACCTCAAATAACCACTTTTCTTCACACTGGAAAAACGCTAAGGTGCTCATGTGCTGTGCGATGTCAGTGCACGTTAAAAATCCCCAGGTGGTCGCAATTATTCCGGAGCCCTCCACTACGGCACCTCCTTCTTCCTTTCTCCTTTCACTCCCTCCTTTATCCCTTCCCTTGCGGCGCGGTTCAGGTGTCCAACGATATGAGAGGCAGATACTGCGCCATTTCCTTTACTCAAAAACATATTATTATTATTAGTATTATTATTCAGGCTCCGTTCCCAGCGATCCAACCTGCTGGTACTATTGCGTCATCACCTATTTTCTTTTCTTCTTCATCTTTGCCACTCTTGTTTTGTGTACTTTATTTTCCCGTAAAGTTTTAATGCTATATGGTTTGTTACACTTTTATTGTTTTGTTTACCTGACGATTTCTACCCAATTTGTTATTCTTAATGATTTTGTGTCACCTTTTCATTTCTCTGTTTCTGACCTCATGTATGGCCGGTTCACACCGCTGTGTCCCCCCCCCCCCCCTTATGCAATGTCCCTGATTGGATCTTTAAGGGAAAAATAAATGATGATGATGATGAGTTGAGCGGTCTATTTGGCCTCTGTACCACTCGTCACGGCCTCGCAGCCATATTTGCTTGTCGGCCTTTCTACCTACACATGGTTTTCGAGGCAAGGAAGAAAATAGCATCAAACCACTCTTCCTCCCGGGTATGCGCCGGCGGCAGGAGAACCAAGACATGGTACGCAAAATATGTACGTGCTACGCAGTTTTTTGCACGACGAAGTGGTTGCAAAGCTTTTTGCGTCTAGATAATGCCATGATTCGAGGCTCAAAGTCGTCCAGCTACCAATGCATTTTTGTGGGCTCTAGCAACAACTATCGGAAGCGGAAAAAATGATCTTCAGAACCGAGCGAAGTGCATCGAAAGGCGCGAGATGTGCGTGGGCGCATGCTGTTTCTGTTGCACCGCTTCAGGCATGAAACGCCATTGGCAGGAGTGATGGTAGGAGCGAAACGTCGCTTGCTGCATATTCACGTCAGGATTCACGAAACAAACGCATCGCCGTAGCTGTTGGGACAGTTAAGTGAGTGTATAGACGCTGGGCCTACTCGACAAATGAAATGCGACTAACATCGCACTGAAAATACCAGTAAAGAAGCGACTCACTTCGCTAGCTTCCAACAATATTCATAGCTGGCTACCCCAGTCTGTCTTTCAAATACAGTCAGATATCATGGAAGGAAGGTTGCTCGACAGTTGCCCCGCATCACTGCCTCAACCACAGTCGCAACCAGCGCTACACTTACGCCGTTTTTCCGCCCGCAGTTCACACGAAATTCATGTTTTCTTGACCTCTCTCAGTCGTCATCATGACTGTGGAAGCGCCTGCGGCGCCAAAATCTACGGATGTACCGCCAATTTCTTGGCCGCACGCCATAGACACTAGATGACGCCACCTTCTCAAGATGGCAGTGAGCATGACAAACTGGTGTATATGGCATATCGGGTCATTCTTTTAAGGCACTTTCAACAGCCTAGACGCAGTACTTGTCTTCCTCAAACTCCTTGGCAGCCCTAACAAGTAGTAGCCAACATGAAGGGTTCGGGCCCGATGGGAACAGGAGCCTCGTACTTGAAGGAGCCTTACTCTTTTAGCTGCTCTCAAGTGGTTTACACAGCAGAAATCAAAGAGCCACCGTAGCGAGGCCGCGTTCCTCACGCGTACAAGGTGAAAAACCTCAATCGTGCGCGGGCGCGCACGATTCTTCGCCAAAAAAAGAAACCACCCACGAGAGAAGGAAGCTAGTCCCGAGGTGGGGAGAGGAAGCGCCTTCAATCTCAAGATGAGGGGAAGCAGAGAAAGCCTCTACATCCGCATCGCCGCGCGGTTGGCCAGGGCGCAAAGAGGAGCGGAGCGACGTGAGGGCCATTCCCTTGCCAACCTTCTGAATGACGCATGCGTAATATCATGATGTAATTACACGCGGCGTTACTACGGGGTGCTGGAGACATGTGCATTCCCACGCGGAATGGAAGCCTATTCTTTGGAACCGTCCGGCACATTCTAAAGGAACCTCGCTATGCATGCGAATGGTTTGATGCGAAAAGAAGCGCTCATGTAGAATATTCCCCTGGAAATTTTCAGCATCGTATGCACGCAACTGCTCAAAATATTATTGTAAACAAGAACTTTCTACATGTTATGCACCGTATTAACGAACACCGCGTGTCGCAGTTGTTGTGTCGAAAGCAAATACACGCTGCAGAAGTGGCGGCAGCGTTTCGAGGGAGGCAAAAAGCTAAGGCGCCGGTGTGCTGTGCGATGCTAGTGCACGTTAAAGATCCCCAGGTGGTCGAAATTATTCCGGAGCCCTCTACTGCGGCACCTCTTTCTTCCTGTCTTCTCTCGGTCCCTCCTTTATCCCTTTCCTTACTGCGCGGTTCAGGTGTCCGCCGATATGTGAGACAGATACTGCGCCATTTCCTTTCCCTGAAAAACAATTTTCACTCCAAAGAAGGAGAACCTTTACGAGAAATTTTATAGAGCAGTGTGAACGCATTAAAAAGGGGGATATGAAGACTAACCACATAACTTAAGTACCTGCCTTACCCAAGTTCTGAATGGGGCCGAGCATACTGATAACTATTCTACAGACAAGAGTGCTTGCGACTTCGCGAGTTATTTCTCATTCAACTTCGATGGCATTCAGGTGCAAAAATCTGTTCCTTTTATATTTCTGTTTTTTTTTCAGTAAGAAACAGCAATGCCATGCACACCGAAAGCCTATAAGAACACTAACGCAGACTTCCGGTGTGACTAAGCAATACGCAGCGGCAAGTGCCTGGAACTGCGTGGCTGACTTGCTCGTTTTCGTTAATAGCCTTCATCAAGATACTATCCTCCGCCTGCAATTACAGCAGAGTGACTTTCTTAACTGCAGACAGGATCTAAACAGCCAAGACAAAAAAAAAATAGGGAACGAATATGGTGAGCGGTTGCGTAAGAAGATGAAAAAAAAGAGACCTATAACTGCAGAGCTGAGTCCGTTTCTTTACTCATTTCCGGGTTTACATTTTGTAGCAAAAAGATGTAGCGAAGGCTACATTGGCCATTAACTCGCAGTTCCGCCGTGCTCGCAATTCCACCGTGGTCGCACCGCACCACGTAACCAACCACGTGACCGGTCACGTGACCAACCGCGTGAAGAAGCACGTGACAACAACTAGCCAGACAACCAGACTAACCTGGACTTGCAATCAAGGTTAACCAAGGCTAACCAAGCTTTGCCTTAGCTTTCTCTACGTGTATCCTGGCATAGGTGAGCTAAGCCACTGCCAATTTTTTAGTTAGTCACCTACGAGGGCCTTGAAATTTGTGTCCCGCCCCAGGCACCTCTCCTTTCTGTTTCGCCCAGCCGGCACATACAAGGAGGAAAGGAGAGAATACCGTTGGGTCCAGCACCGCGGCGGATTCGTTTCGGTAGAAGCGGAACGCGAAATGCGCCCGTGTGCCGTACGATGTTCGGCATACGTCGTGTTGTTGTTGTTGTTGTTGTTGTTGTTGCTGCGACTGCAGGAAGAATGAGAGGAAAGTGCACGGGCCTGCCCACTGGCTCAAGCTGAGCCACAATCGCTGCCACGCGCAGACAGTAGGGGAGTTGAGAGGGATGTGAGACGAAAAATTGGAAGAAAGGATGCGCGTCGCAACAACCGCGTCATCTGAAGTGACGACGACGGTTTAGCAGCAGATACCGCCGGTGGCAAGGAGCCCCCGCCACATGTGCGAGAGACCCGAGATCTCAGCCCCGTAAGGCCAGGAAGCCACCGCCCCCGCGTTATCAGAACCCCAGGTGACCAAATTTGATGATGATGATGGCCTGTGGCTGCATTTATACCGCATCCCTTCATTACGTCACCTCCTTCTCTTCTTTCACTCTCTCGTATCAACCTTTCCTCATGGCGGTTGAAGTTACCACCGAGACGTGAGACAGTTACTGTGCTTTTCATTACTTTCAATGCCATTAAATGCTACGCGATTTGTAGCATCACTGTTGGCAGTGAAAAAACTGGCGATAGTATTATGGTGCTGCAGCCGCTCTCCATCGGCGTAATAAATTGTTGTTTATGGCTTAAACCTAAAGTACTTCGTTCGAAATTAGGCACAAAAGATCAAAGCGGCTACCAGAAGGCCTCTCATTTATATGCACCGCGCATCTTTCTCGATCGCTAGGATTACAGAGCAGCAGTCAAATGACAGACAAGTGTAAGTGAATGTAAATCATTTAATCGGCCAAATTCTTGTATATGAAATAGCGTTTTGTGCCCTCATGAGATATATTAACACGCAAAATGGTATTAGTCTGGGCTAGTCGGTACATTTCGCAGGAAAAGGTACAGCGCAAAAAGACGGGACTAAAGGAGCGGACAGACACAGGCGCTGTCTGTCGAATACAAAGTCTTTAGCTTGAGCTGGGAAATAGCAGTTATATACAATTGTCTTTGTGAATGCAAATTAGCATACCAAGAAAATGCTGGTAACGACGCATAACTCCCAATGGACGATTACAGCAAGCTTCCAGCAAACTCTAATGCTAATCACTCTACCAATCAGCACATACAATTTGGAGGCTACGCTTCAAGTGGACTGGCAAAGTTAAGTCGAGCCTGTGTTCATGAGAGCGCATGAACTGGCGAAGCGAAGTAGAAATGGTACTTTCAAATACGAGAAGCAGCATGCTATTCGCCTACCTCCTTTCAATTTTCCAGGCGAGCGCAAATTCCATCTGTTCATGCTAGGAGGGAAAATAAATTTTTGCGCACCTTGCCTGCACTGATTGCTTCACTGCGGCGCACAACACAAGCATTTTTGCTCATGTGACGTCGAACAACCAGCACGGGCTATCCGATAGCAGATGAGCAACTGTTTTGCTACAGGATGCTTTGAGCTCTTGCTGTGCCTTTTTCTCCTGCGCTCCAGACAGCCCAGAGCGAACGGGAGAAAACAGACGTCTCAGTAACCGACCAAGGCTTTCGTCAGAGTTGCACCAGTCATGCACTCGCCGAGGCCGCCGTGT
Organism: Amblyomma americanum; assembly: GCA_030143305.2. Lineage (NCBI taxonomy): Eukaryota > Metazoa > Arthropoda > Arachnida > Ixodida > Ixodidae > Amblyomma > Amblyomma americanum. Next base: position 66,293 of record JARKHS020002969.1, read on the forward strand.
CTTCGTATCACCGCTACGAGCCCCCACCCCCCCCCCCCTCACGTCCCGCTGTCGCCCCAAGGGAAGCTCGCATGTTTTCGTGTCTTCGTTTCGGGGCACACCGCCTTTCTTTCCTGCCCGCCCTGCAAGCTCGAATTCGGGAGGATAAGGCAGCTTCGGCGAGTGGGAGAGTACACCGTACTTTGCTCTGTTGCTGGTACTGGCCTATTTGTCGCGGGCTGGCCGATGGCGCTGCTGGTCTGCTTCAAAGAGAACGTTCCTAGAATCCGGTGCCCAGGAAGATGTGGGGTCGAGATACGAGAGCGAGAATCAGCAACACCGCCGCGGGGACAGCTCTTCTCTGAATTATTCGGGTCGAGAAATAGCCTATTCGATGTAATTTCTTGTTGCTTTATCACTGTGATGTCAAAAATCCACTTCCCCCTCAAAGCTGTTCTGCGAACTAAAACGAGCTACCGAGTTGATGAACACTAGATCCCGCCTCAAGCCTACGCTCCTAAATCAGAATACAGTAGACATTTACAAGACAAAGGCAGTGAAGCTTGAAAACAATGCACTGGTGCTAGCGTAAAGCCCTGCTTTCGATCGGAGATACTGAATAGGCCACCTCAGCGAACGCAGGTTGTTGGTTTTTGACTACCATCAGCCTAAACCCGGGTTCGATTCGATGATCACTGCTTGCCCACGACCATTGTTTCAGTGCTATTCGTAGCAGCAATTCTCGCAGTGTTGTTTGGCTCACTACGCATATGGTTTGAGAAAATCCCATTACTGCGCGAGAAGGTTAGAGGCTGCGGCATTGCGCACACATAATCAAGTAGAAAAAACCGGTCGATACCACGAGACGGTGCTGACTGCGCCATAGGTCACCGGTTCGGCCATTGTTGATAGCAGCTTTAGGACTGTATGGCCTCGCAGCTGTGGAAAGTTTGGTTAAGGGGAGAATCATTACTGAAAGGGTCTCCTTGTGAAAACGTTTGCGCTAGAGTGCTCAGGAAAGGAATGCCGAGAAGTCATAACAATGGAATGCCATTATTGTGCTGATGTTAACAGGTTGCTAATAAGAGGTTCTCAAACGTCCGCAAGAGTTGAACTATATTAGTTCAATTTACACTTCCGCGGCCATACGCAATAGAATACAGGACTGGAGAATTTAGCAGAGGTTCTGCAAGAATAATGCGCTCTGCAACGGCGCTTGCGGGACTCCACAATGAGACGCTCATTATTCGTCATCATCAGCCTGACTACGGCCACCACCGGGAAAATGCTATTCCCATGTCTCCCCAATGAACAATGTCCTTTGCCAGCTCCGGGCAAGCGTATCCCCGCAAACTTCTTAATATTATCCGCCCACCTAACTTTCTGCGACCCTATGCTACGCTTGCCTTGTCTTGTAATCTACTCCGTTACCCCTAAGTGTCATCAGTTATCTTGTCTTCGCATTACATGCCCTGCCCACGCCCACTTCTTCCTCTTGATTTCGACTAGGGTGTCATTAACCTACGTTTGTTCCCTCGCTCACTCTGCCCTCTTCCTGTCTCTTAATGTTACACCTATCATTTTTCTTTCCATAGTTCGCTGCTTTATCTGCGAGCATTGTCCTTATAATAATTACCGTTTTATTATTTTTATTTCTTTTACTCTGGATGGAAAAATCGTTTCTGCGCACTAATCTGTCCCTGCTAGACTACAAAGATCGGCAACTGCCTTACATGGGCGCCTCACTACACGGGCATCACACATGTCGCTGGAACGACGCCCAAGTTGTACATCGTTGCATCTTCCTTTACAGAGCGGTGACACCCACTGTGCAATCAAAAGACGCCATTTTGAATCACAGAGGCTGCGCCAACTCCTACAATCGCGAGAAAGGTGCTAATATTTATTATGAAATAGAACTTCGATGTGTGCAAGCAACTTTGAATGATGGAATGTGCCAAAAATTTCGAAATCTTGTGTTCCGAACTAATATTTTGACGTGGCTAAATGAGCGCGTGATTCAAAATGGTGGAGTGTTCGACCAACGAAGAGCGACATCTACCGGCCTGTCCTGAGGCACTCATCTCCTCTTGAAGGAAGCAATGCTGGATCCCGTTGCCTCACTGCTTGTCAACAACGACGAGCAATACGATGAGTGAAACGAACAGGTGTGCCCCAGCATTGCAAAAAGTTGTGATTGGCCATGTTCTTGTCTACGACGTGACGCAGTTCCCCACTAAGCTAGGACAACCGCAGTTAGCATTGCCGTTCTCTGAGCTCCTCCTTTCATCCGATTTTGAGGTAAATATATGAAGCCAACCACTTCACCGAGCCGCAATAAAAGCCTTGACAAATCCACATCTTTTTTTTCTCCTTCAGAGTAACAGTACGGGAAACATTTTCTTCACGAACAGCCATGTTTCGTAGCTTGCGCTATGTGACTGAAAGAGGTATCTAGAACTGCTGAACGCCAATTCATAAACACAGCAGTAAAATTCCAATAAGGATGGGTGTCAGGCAGGGACACACGATCTCGCCAATGCTATTCGCCGCTTGTTTACAGAGGTATGCAACAAAAGGTCTGTCGAATTCTGGGTTACGCCTATTGGCACTTATCTGTTAATGTCTTGCTGGACGTTGACTATGGTTAATTAGTGGAATAGACGCACGACGCTACGACCTTCCTGTCTGATACGTACCATAACATTACGTTGTAACAAGTCAATAAGTGCTTGACCAACCCTGGCCTCTTCTATACTACATATAAAGAAGTTTACACTCTGGAAATTTAACTAGTTAGTAGACAGTACTTAGCTGCTTTTTAAAAATATGATGCCAAGAATAAAGAGACAACGGGCAAGTTACATGACGCCTTGAAAGACAGCCGACTTAAATGCATTCAGAAATGTACGTGCCTTTTGCTTATTTCTTTTTTTCAGTGGTCTTAAATGAAAGGAGAAGAAATGCCAAAACTATCAGACGGCAACAGGGGTAGTTCAGCGTCCCAAGAACCGCCTCAGATAACGAAATCTCGCTTTTCTCAGGCGCTGTCCTCGATCGGGCTATGCGTGTAACGGGCGAGATATACGCACGAGCAACAGTCGCGCGGCGGCTGTTATATTTGACGGCCTTTTTTTAAGGCTGGTAAACAAATCTGCTTTAGATGATAAGCTCGTGCAAACGTTTAAGTCAATTGTTTATCAGGATGATCTGCAACTTCCAAATTCACACATTATTCTTGAAGGCAATAATTGAACACCAGTAATCATTGGTTACTGAATAATTAACTTTGGAGAACGAAAAAAAAGTTGAAGACTTGATGACGCGGCTTTCAACAGTGATGTGCTGCGCCCCAAAAAGAAATTTCTTCAGGTAGACCAAAGAGTTCATATTTCACGCCGTTTTTTCCTCCAGTTGCTTGAAAACTCCGACAATAGAAAGACTGATGCAGTTTCGCTTCCTTAAAATTTTCTAAACACCGTAGAAATCCTTCTTTCTCCAAATATTGGTACTCAGATTTCTTGAATAAAGAAAATTCCCCGAATAAAACATCACTCCTCTCAAAAGAACTCAGGTCGTTGCACTTGGCTAGGACGCTACGACACTCTTCTCTTTATAAACATTTGTTGGTTGGGACGACGGGTTATCAACTGCCAATTTAAAATTGAAGGAGACACTTACACTGCGTGTTCGGGGTATGACGCGATAGCGTAATGAGTTAATTGCATATGTGCAGAACATCATTCTCTGCTTTACATTCATACATCCCTGAGAGTCTTTATACCCCTCCCGGCGAAGTGATGCAGAGGTTAAGCGATGCGCCACTTCACTGCGATGTCAGGTGTTCCCAGCTGTGGGCCTTGTGCGACTCAGTATGCTCTTCGAAAGACCAATCATTAATTTAACTTCCACCTGCCATGGTCGGCAGTTTGCTGACAATCCGATGGTCAGCTTGTGATGACCTCGCAAAGTCAAGTGACCTAGGTGGCCCACCTGAATCCTATATTGCTCTCTGGACACCACCTGCCAGAGTCATGCTCGTGATCATTCCCTCACAACGCCGACGCCGCATTTTCTGGGTAACGTGGCCTTTAACGCTATCGCATTAAAATATTACGCTCCGGGGCCTATGAAAAACACAACTCGCCATGCCTTTGTATCAGACAACCAAAAACATTAAGCGCATTGCTACTGACCAATGCCTTCCTAAAGTGACAGCCTGCTAATGATGCTGATCCAAACTGGGCCTTCCGATCCCGGCCGCGGCGGTCGAATTTCGATAGAGGCGAAATTCTAGAGGCCCGTGTACTGTGCGATGTCAGTGCACGTTAAAGAACCCCAGGTGGTCGAAATTTATGGAGCCCTTCACTACGGCGTCTCTCATAGCCTGAGTCGCTTTGGGACGTTAAACCCCCATAAACCAAACCAAACCAAACCAAACTGGGCCTTCTCTTTTTCTATATTTGGTTGGACACGCTCAAACCCCACAGGCACGGCGGAAGAAGATATGTTTCTTTTTATCCTGCTTCTACTCGGGTACAATCTTCAAGAAAAAGTCACTCTCAACCACAAACTTTAACGCAGCTCAGTTGCGTCTCTCACTCGGCTGGTCGGAAAGACTAACAAGGAAAGTGCTGCAGCGTGCGCTCACTTGAACACTACCCGCGCCACTGCTTGCGTTTCTACGTGGGTGCTTTTGACCCTTCGTCTAGTTCCTTTTTTTCTGTCACATTCTGGGGCTTGAGGCCCAGTAGCGTTGTTAGACGCGTCCAGATAGACGCGTCTAACAACAGAAAGAGGAAACAGCAAGTCGAGATGCCCTGGGGTCAGCTCAACGCAACGCCAAAATTCCCGTGAAGAACGACCGCTGCCGCGGGTAATACACGACAAACAAGCTTACTTTGCCCGTAAATATAGCGCAGCAATATAGAAAAGCGCTGCCACTCTTCTTGGCATAATAATGCGCAAAGGCAAAAAGGAACTCAGGAGATAAAAAGACGAAAAATGAAGCCCCATCTAAGCGGGTTGCGGTGAGCGCTTTCTTCTCAACAAGTGAGCATGTCGTCCGCAGTCTGGGTAATTTAGTGCTTCTAGCGACTCATTAGAGAGTGGGAGAGGACCTAGTTCGAATAGGAGAGAAATGCATGCATCAAACGTCAAATGAAATCGCGACGGACAAGACAACAGTGCACAGATTAAGTTCGACTCCCATGTGCAAAACGAAATTTCACTTGCTATGACGCACACTTCGCTCCCGAATATATGTTCCCACAGACACGAGCCAACAAGGCGTCTTCGTATTCTTTTACTCTTTATTCTATTAATTTCCCTACTCACCTTTTGATAAAACCTGCAATGCATGCTAAAGAGCGCAGCAGGGCCATTAGGGCTGTTTTATTGCCCTTACCTGACATCTTTCCGAGATAAACCCCGCCAAACCTTCAAACGTTAGCACAGGTTTTTTTTTTCTATCTCGCAAGTCCTTCGCACGCACTTAAGTTCGGCGCTTTTCATTTCTTCGCCGATAACTTTGTTTCCATTGCAGCTCACCAAAGAGCCGTGGTAATCCTCCGGCAGTGAGTGATTTGTTTGCCCCATTTCGAAAAATTGTGTTTTGCTAACCGACGTTCGGTAGCAAGGAGCCTGAAAAAAAATTACAAAAGGAGGGGGAGCCACTCCTAAAGGAGATGGCTATTTTTCCCCTTCTCCAAAAAGAAAAATAGCGGGGCTATTCGCTATTCCCTGCAAACAATCAAGACATAGATGCCTGCCTTGAGAACTGTTAGGTGCTGCGCCGAACGTAATTCGGGAGGCCAGCACCAACCAATGCTACTACTCGACACAGGAGCGCGCACGAACGGGGCGCATCCATTGTTTACATTCTACGAGTCGGCGGAACGGTCACGGTGTAATGCGAGTTGCCCCTTTCCGTTTGACCTTTCTCTCGTACCTGCGTTCTGTCCTTTCACTGACACTCATCAACTGATTAAATACAGCAGAGGTCGCAATGGTAGCAGTTCTTAGCACGTTCAAACTGCAACTGAGAAATTTCGAGTTTGACTCCTGGCTGGCTTTTTTTTTTCACAGCATGCCTCGACCTTTGGTGCTCGCCGAATGACGAACGTCTTAAATTTTACAGAAATTTCACCTGATATAAGTTCTTTCGAAATCCCAAATGACATTTCAGAGATTGGCAGTTGATCTTTTTCTGCCGAGTTCAGTTATCTCAGAATAATGAAGCTTAAGGCGGACCTATAGGATCTTGCTACTCAGTAACATTGAGAGGAAAAGACCACTAGTGTCAGCGTTTCCTCACTCTGTCAAGCTTTCCAAATAGGTCAATAAGCCGCCTACAATAATTAATGTGTGCGTGTAAGATGTCCAACAAATAGATGTTGAGGAATGTGCACTTCATGTGTAGCATTAATAAGTTTCTTTCATCTCTAGCCAAACTCATTGGCTGCTGCTTCACTTGACACTCGATATGTGAATCGTTAAATAGGTAAGAAAATAATTTTTTTCACTATCGTAATTACTCCGTTACTCCGTCGACGCGTAATAGAGACCGCCTGATCCTGTTGCCCCAGCATTAAAGTAGAACGCGAAAGGTTTTCGTAGAATGCCAACAGATGCCCCTAGCGGGACAGCGTCACCAGTGCAAAGTCTCATTGACGCGTTTGATGATCCCCACTGCGAATGCCCAATACATTTTAGCCTATCAGTGAACAAAGCAGAGGATTATTTTTGCACTAAAGAAACTACTTCACTAGTGCAGTGCATTAACACGCGTTCCAAGGCCCCTTTCGCTTTGGCACGTGGGACAGCGCGCGCGCAAGTGTTCAAAATCTAGTTGAATATTGATCGCGCTCCGGCATCTTCAAGGGCGCTGGCGCCACCATTTGGTAGGTCGACAAACTGAGCTCTCAAACTGCAGCGCCTTCTACTCCGAAGCGTGAGAACTATTTAGGGCGCCACGCTTGAAACTCTTGCTATTCAGCCGCGTTCTATTAATTTAGTGCACTTTTGTAATACAATGATAACTATAATGAATAACTAAAGTGCGAGTTTCAGTTGAAAACAGCAGCACAGTTCATTGCTGGACCCCGGCGGAAATGCATAGGGGTTCTAAACTTAATTCAATTGGCCGCTTTGAGTTTTACGGTTTCAATTCGGACAGAGTTTCGAATCAGCAGCACAGCACCATAACCTCTGAGCCACCGCAGCAGCTAACTATTTGAAATAGGCACCTGGTTGCAATTAGGAATTTCTATTCGGCTGTTAGTAATAGCCTATCAGTTTTTAGACTTTCGAAAATGCGATTAGCCTCGTCGACCTGCCTCAACAAATTTGGGACATTTCTCTCGCCACTCGAATACCGAACGCCTGCGGGTAGCGCAAAGCGCAGTCCATCAAATCGCGTCACTCCTTGGTACACGTACCACGTGACAATCTGTCTTGCCCGCGATGCCGTTCTCCTCGCCAGTTCTGCTACTCGGTTGCAAGCGCGGCAAAGAATGTCACGTGACCGATGCGCCACGGAGTGACGTGTACTGATGGACGTCGCTGTACTCTTTAAATAGGTTTTCGAATATCGTAAGGAATGGCCCATATTTGTTTAACCCCGGCGCGAGGGCAATCGCTTTTCAGATAATCTAAAGACTCATATGGCTATTACTAACGGCTGGCTATAAATCTGTAATTTCAACCAGGTGCCTATATGTAATAGTTAAAAAGTTAGCTATTCGAATTTAGTTGGAGCTTACTTTAGAGCTTACTTATTAATCGCCTGTTTTCTGACGTCCACCAGCACTGGCATTAATATGCCACAAAAAACGTTTTTACCTCAAAAACTCGACTAAAAAAATTATTGGCGGCCTTTCAAATCTTTCTTATTCTGTGCCTGGGAAGCTACAAAGAGGGAGTAGTTTCATTCGCTACAGTGCATGGATGACCTTAATTTCGTATGTTTCCGGACTTGATAATAACGGGAGCTTTCGTCAGAAATCAGGATGTTTAGTGTTACCATTCAAAGTTTGCAACTTTCAGGTGGAAAGCTGGAATCGAAGAAAAAATTTCGTTTGAACGTCGAGAAAACAATTATACGCATAGAAATAGAAAAACAGCCTCAAAACGTTTCCAGAAGTTACCAGAAGCACTTCCAAGTAACAGTTCTGATTAGTGTTGCCAGTAGGTGCGCTACTACGTGATTTCGTTCAACAGTTATATGTATGTCCTGTCAGATCGATATTACCAAAATGTTTCAAACCGCTAAGCATGTTTAGTTCGCCCTGCGGCAGTTTGTCTTACATTCAGCGGGCTTGCTGCACACTGGAATATAAACAATGTAGCCATTAAAGTGTTCATTGCTGGAACGCACACCAGCAGACAATATTTATAGTGTGTTCCACCATGACTGTCGGCAATTTATAAAATAGTATTTTTAAGTTAGAAGAGCGGTTTTTTGCGGCGTAGCATTGTCAGCGATGTAGTGCATGAGAATACAGCTAAGACGTCGTATCAAGCGGACTAGTTGATTAATATTAATAGTTAACTTCTTAACTACAACACAAAGGCTCCTCTGTTAGTAATATCCATATCAATTTTAGATTTCGGAAGTGCCATTCTCGACGCCGCTGCAGGGCAAGCAATTCTGGAGCCACAAAAGTCCAAAGACAAAGCAGCGCGACCAGAAAAAGTGCTGGCCACGCCTACCAGCGCGCGTCAGACGTCGGCGCGCCTGTCATGTGATTTTCCTTTCCCAGTTGGGCGCTGCGAAACGAGCCTGTGACACCTCCACCGCTGCCTGATGCGCGCTCGTTGACATGGCTAGTGCTCCATCTGGCCGCGCGGTTTCGCTTTTGGCCGTGTGCTACCCTAATAGTACACGCGCTGCAGCGGCGTTGATAATGGTATTTTCGAAATTCCAAAAACTGATATATTATTTACGGTGGGCTACAAGCCTCTCAGTAAATGAGAATCCTATCGGTAATAGTTAAATGTTAACTGCTCGATATTAATTAACCAGCCTGCTAGTTGCACGACTTAGCTGTATTCTGATGCACTGAACCGCTGACACTCCTGTGCCGAAAAAGCGCTCTCCTATCTTAAAAAGGCTATTCTTTAAAAATTCCTGACAGTCGCAGGTGAAACTTCTCGTATACCAAAAGCATATCATTATTATTAGTTCTGTTGGTACTCATTAAACTGCAGTAGGGCATACGTTTTCATGTATGCATAGTGCCGTATTTAGTGCGATTTCTTCTATGTCGATAGCAAAGCACATCTCAATAAGTCGTACATTACGTTTCAAGGAAAAAAAAACGGAATATTCTCACTTTGAGAAATCTATAAAGAAGTCAAAAACAGGACTAAATGTGTGAACTTTTGTGGCGTTTCAAGCAATAAGTGGACTCTGCACTCTTCTTTACAATAATATTGACGGTCATTTGTACAGTGAGGTGGAAGCCGCCAAGAGCCATTCACGGAACTTGAAGAGCAGGTATCATTAAAAAGAAAAAATACCACTCCATAATTTTTCTGAGTTCGCAAATGCAGCGGGTAAAATAGTCACTCATTGATCTAAAAAACACATAAAATGTACTCGTATTTTTCTTCGCGATTTGGCATTCGTGCAGAAACAGTGCCTGTAAAGCGTGCTCCTTGTTTCGCACAACTGTTACGAGAAAAAGCCGACTTTTCAAACTATCTGCTGCCTGCATTTTGCAGCTTTAGGCTTCTCCACAGTGTTTCTTCGAATTTGCAGCCAATTTTACGCGAAAGCTAAAAGCTCCATGTCGCAGAAAAGCCGGTGTCAACGTTGTCATCGGCGTGAGGGGAAAATGCGGACTAGTCGAAAAGGTGGATGTTACAAGAGGCTCCTACAGATGGCGCAAGTCCACACCATCGGCACATCGGAAACCACTGGCGCTTGGCCTGGGAATCAGACGCGCTACACCTTAGTTAAAGCGGGGCTTTGAATGCTTGTCGTGTGGTAGTTCACATAATGATTGTGATTGTGAAAGAGGAAATCGTGTTCGTGACTGCGTCGGCAAGAGGAACCGCTGTCAGAGCTATAGTGTCGGCAGGATTTTTATAGCCCGGCTATTCTACAATCGGCTGATTTCTTTTTCAAAGTCCCTAATATTGTACCCTTTCGCATGCGCCGCATTGAAATATGTTTTTCGAATTACAACGAGTACGGTTTCATGAGACATAGTGTGTCATGGAACAATACATAAAACAGTTTGTTTCGAAAAGCTAAATAGGTGAAGGTGGTCTGAATAGCGGCAACTTAACGGAGACCGATAATTAAAATTATTGTAATGCTGCTGATAACTATAAATATAGCAATATAAAATAAGTATCAGAAATTCAACATACGTCGCAATTCGCCAGCCTTTACAACGCAAATTTACGGCTCTTATATTTGTGTGAAAATTTTGCCGATAAATTTTTTTAAAATACAATTCATAAATTCGAGCATGTCGCGGCGCCCAGACAAGCTTTTGCGCCAGAAAAGTTTCCAGCCAATCCAGCTTCCTCTCCCGCCCTCTTTGCAAACAACCTCTCGGCAAACTTTTCGTTTCGAGCGACCTCCGAGAGATGGCGATATTGTCCCTGGCGGGCGCTTTCCTCGAGTACCACGTTGCGGCCCACTTCATCCCCTCTCCTATCACGCATCTTTCGAGCACCGCGCAACGAGGAGGGGAAGAGGGCACGGGAGAAACACCGAAAACACGTCACAGCAAGAGAGCGTCGGGAGTTCTCTCACCGCGGGCCGGTGTAGTTCAGCGCGTGCCACAGCCGCTGCTCGTCCCGAGTGGGGAAGCAGTCGAGGCCGCGCGCGGGAGCGACGGATGTCATGACACCGCTCCGAAGACGCTCGCACGCAACTCCGTCAGCTGCGTTGACGCTACTGGCAGGGGCTGCCTTGGCAGCGGCCGTTGTTCCGCGCTCAGTCACCTCGTCCAACAACCAGCAGGTGATCGGCAGGGCGGAGAAAATCCGCTCCGAAAGTCTGCGTCACGCGTCCCCCAGAGTCCCGCACTTCCTGGTGCTCGCGCCCGACGATGACAGTCTACCGTACGCTCTTAAAAAGGTGCTACCCGCGGTGCTTGTGGCCGTGGCCAAAACGCAGCTGGATGTGGTCGTCCACTACTACGACACCAAGTGCTCGTCGACCAACGGGCCGCTGTCCGTGTTCGACTACTACATCTCGGGCCAGGTGGACGTCTTCTTCGGCCCGTCGTGCCCGTACGTGCTGGCCCCCGTGATCCGGTACGCCTCGGAGTGGGGGCTGCCCCTGCTCACGGCGGCCGGCCAGAACGAGCACTTCGACACAAAGTCCATCTACTACCGGCTGCTGACGCGCATGAACGGCTCCTTCTCCAGCCTCGGCCAGGTGTTCGTGGAGGTGATGCGCCAGTTCGACTGGACCGTGGTCGCTCTCCTCTTCCACCAGTTCCGAGACAACTCCAAGGGTCACACGGACTGCTACTTCTCGCTATCGTCGGTGTTCACGGCGCTGGGGAAAAACGCCACGCACCACTCGTTCGACGAGAACGAGGACTTCGGCGACATCCGGCTGATGCTTACCAAGATCTCACAGAAGGCACGCAGTAAGTTTGTAACCGGCCCGTTCTCTTCACTGGAAGGGATGCCAAATATTTGTAAAGCTGAAAAACAAGCACGAAACACCTGCGCAAACTGCATTACGCTGTTTCTACCCGCTTGAGAATTACAGTAGTGAATAAAAAGAAATGATATTTTCAATTTTTTCGTAAAAAATCAAAATATCACAGATGTAAAAGATCGATTTGCTATTTTGAGTTTATTGCGATGCAGCAATGCCTTATTTTCCCGGCTGGACTTTTGGGAGCGTAACTGTTTGCCTCCAGTTCGTGTTTCACTTTTGTCCTGTCATGAGCACTTCCCTCTGCGTTCAATTCCTGTCTGTTCTAAATTATTATTAACTTGCTGTCGTTTTCACGCGACTTATTATGAGTTTACAGCTGTTACGGCATACTTTTTATAAGCAGAGGGTGGAGTGAGATGTTAACCTAATGTCATTAATACTGCTCAAATGGGAATTATTCGCGGCCACAAGTATGGGATGAAACGCCATCAGCTTCTATTGTATTTCAGAGTAGTGTATTCCACACCTTCACAAGTTTCGAAGAGATATAGGTTGAGTGAAGGCATGGTTTTTCGATCTTCTCACGACACACGCCAAACGACCAAACAAATTGTTCAGAAACTCATTTGTTCGCGCGAGCCTAAAAACACTGTAATGTCTTTTATCGACTTTTCCAAAGATTTAGGCCTAGGATGGGGCTCTTGATTGACACCATCTACTGTGAGACGTCATGTCTAATGTGCGGACCTAATTGACAGTAGCCTGCCTCAAAACCCGTACGTCTGCAGAAAGAATCGGGCTTCTATAGGATGATGCATGCAAAGGTGCACCTGCTGTTTTTAAGGTGACGGATGAAAAAGTGCGATTTCGTTACACGAATCAAAATTCTTGTCGTGCAGGGACGATGCGGCTCGTTATATAAGTAGCCTCAAACGCAATTTATATTGACCTAGTTATCAACTTCGCACTTTAAACCACATAGACAAGAACGTAACGGCACAAAGACGAGAACGTAATGGCATGGGGTTGATTCTTCACTCGTAGAGTTTGTCTCCTTCGAGAACATTTTCGCAGACTAGTTGGTGTATATTTGGCCGAATCTCTTGCGCAGAAAGACGAAGATAACGAAAGGTGGTGGACAGGACATAGCGCTTCCAACAGCTCCTTCAATGAATTCTGACTGAAACCTGAAGGCTGCTTCACTGAATTCATGTACCATATGAGCGAAGAGGATTATCAGGGCATTCTTGAACAAAAAAAACTGTGATCTCATAGACTAGCAAGAATCGGGATTTGGATATGTGTTTCAAAAGTGAGCGAGTGAGAAAAACATTTAATGCTCAAAATAAATCGAGATTATTTGGATGGGACCACATTTTTGAAGCCCATAGGCATTTGCCGCCGCTCTTGCCAGTTCACCACACTAAGCTGATCTCGCGGGTGCGAGATGCACAGTGCCGCCTCGCAGTCTTCAGTTGTTGGTTTATTAAATTCTCGCCATATCTGGATGATTATCGCGTGCCAATACCATGTGGTATAGTTTAGCCACTTCACCGGAGAAGGCGCAATGCGTATCGTACGAACATGGAATACTACCCGAAGCACTCTTCTAGCTTGTCATAAATTGGATGAAGACGAGGACGATGGAGTTTATGAAATTGCTAAGCCGATTATTTTTTTTTTTCAGTCAGCGTCGCGCGGTGGCCGAGGGACAAAAAAGCCAGCAGCGCAGAGCATATAGTCGAGCAGCTGCTGCGAAAGGGGGAAGAATAGACTTGACGTTCACAGGCAGCTGCCTGGACTCCTTGCTGACCCATAAGGTTGTTGTGGAAAGGCATCGTTGAAAGTGTAACCTATATATATATATATATATATATATATATATATATATATATATATATATATATATATATATATATATATATATATATATATATATATATATATATATATATATAAGCCGCCAGGTGTCCCCCGCGGCGCCTTGAGGAAAAAAAAGTGAGACGCGCGGGCTCTTTACAGCTGGGACACTGCTTGCTTCCTTGCGGCCTGTGCCTAGCCTTTTTGATTCTGCAACCCATTTGTGACATTTTGTGGTGGAGGTGCTGGGATAATCGCTCTGGAATATGTCGCACACCCCTCCGAACACCGAGGACCCTATGGAGACCTCTCCCTGTCGACTCGCCAGTGCACCGGGTCAGCAGCCGAAATCTTGGACTGCCCCATGAGCATGGGCTATTGGAGACAACCTCGCCGCCTAGCCGGTTGCCTCCTGTGCTCAGGCCATTTGACTCTCCCTCGGCGCCTACCCCTCAACCGGTCATGCAAGGCGCCGCGTGCTACACCCTCCAGAACCCACGGCTACCAAAGTCCTTTCACGGGACTCAACTGGAGGACGTGGAAGATTGGCTCCTCCAGTTTGAACGTGTCGCCGCATTTAACCAATGGGATGACGCCGCCAAGCTGAGGAACGTTTTCTTCAGCTTGGAGGACGGTGCTCGTACGTGGTACGAAAACCGTGAGGACACTCTTTCATCATGGCCTGAGTTCCGACGTCAACTGCTCGCCGCGTATTTCAGCGCTGATCGTCGGGAGCGAGCTGAACGAGCCTTGCAGTCCCGTATGCAAATGCCCAACTAAACGGTTACCATGTACGTCGAAGACATGACGCAGCTCTTCCGACGGGCTGACCCAGCCATGTCGGAAGCCAAAAAGCTGCGCCACCTAATGCGCGGTGTTAAAGACCAGCTTTTCGCCAGCCTCGTGCGCAGCCCCCCCCCCCCCCCCCCCCCCAAGCACTGTTGCCGAGTTTCTAGCGGAGCAGTCACGATGGACCAGGTCCTCCGGCAGCGTTCCACCGCGTACGACCGGCCAGTCCTTGCTGCTTCTGTTACGGAGTCCCTCCCGGTTTTCAACTGCAATACCGACTTTCTCCGCGACATGATCCGCGCTGTTGTCCGTGAGGAGCTAGAGAAGATTTGTGGTACGTCGCAGCCAGCGGCCGGCTCCCTTATGAGCGGTATCCGCGAAGAGGTGCAGCAAGCTATCAAGCCTCCGTTACTACACGCCGAACCACAGCATACCTAGACAGACTACGGCCGCCCGACATACGCTGAAGCTCTGCGATGCCTTGCCCCAAATCCACCGGCATTTCCACCACCCAACCAGACAGACTACTGCCGCCCGACCTACGCTGACGCGCTGCGATGCCCTGCGACGCCCTGTCCCAACTCCAGCGGCAGTTTTTCCCAACCATCACGACGTCCTGCTACCCTCCGTGCAGCCAGGGCAGCACCACATCCCGAGTGATCGAGAATCCCTGCGCAGAGCGGACGTCTGGCGTGGCCCTGACCGCCGGCGTTTGTGCTTCCACTGTGGGTAGCCCGGTCACCTGTTCCGCCGGTGCCCATATCGAGAGCTTGGCCTGCAGGGTTTTCCCTCTTATGCGCCAAGGCCCCGGTTTGGCCAACGCCCCGTGAGATTGAAGAGTACCTGACCCAGCAACCTCAGTGGTCCATGGCGCGCTGTCATTTTCGATCACCTTCACCTCGCCGTCCATCGTTTTCACCAAATGTGCAGAACTCCTCGCGAGCGACAGCGGACCACTCGCCCAGCCCTCGCCGGCAAAACTAAGGACATCGACCTCCGGGAGCGTGGTCGCTGGATATTGACGCTGTAAAGACCCCCTGACGATGCAGACGACGCAGACATCCGATGATAGAGCTTTGACGACGTCGACGACAGCAGCTGAACTAAAGGACCGCGTCTCCCTCGACATACCCGTGCTTCTCGATGGTCACAGCATTAGCGCGTTGGTGGACACAGGAGCGGAGTTTTCAATTATCAGATGGCAAATTGGCAGCGCTTCTAAAAAAAGTTACAACTCCTTGCTCTGGCGTGCAGATCCGGACGGCGGGGGCCATATCATTACTCCGCTTGGACAGTGCACGGCTAGTGTCCAGATCAGCGACTCGACGTTCATAGTTAGCTGCCTGGTGCTCCGCGACTGTTCTCGTGACCTGATTTTGGGCGTAGATTTTCCCCGTGAGAATGGTGCTGTTATTGACCTGCGGCACAGAGCCGTTACGTTTTCGACAGCGAAAGCCGACGACACCTACGACGTTCGGCAACGCAGCTCCGCCCTTCGTATTTCCACTGAAAGTGACTTGATCCCGCCGCGCTCCAGTGTTTTTCCAAGCGTCGAATGCGATGATGGGCTACGTGACGGACCTGCAGTCGCCGAGGGCAACCTTTCCTTGCTGCTGACACATGGCATTTGCGCGGCCCGAAGTGTTGTCCACCTCCATGACGGTCGGTCGGAACTCCTGATTACTAATTTTACGAGCGAACCTCGTCACCTTTTCCGAGCTACTGCCGTCGCGTGGGCCGACCAATTGGCCGATGTTACTGAGTGCTTTGCGTGCGAGGCCATGGACCATCCGGACACGTCCCTGGGTCGCATCGATATTAGCTCCGGGCTCTCAGCGCATCAACAGCGCGACCTCCGCGCCCTACTGCTCGAGTACAAAACCTTCTTCGCATCCTCCTCGAAAGTGCGGCAAACGACGATCACGAAGCATCGGATAATCACTTCCGATGACGCTCGCCCCATACGACAGCAGCCGTACCGCATTTCCCCGAAGGAACGTGACGCTATCCAAACGCAGGTGAAGGAGATGCTTACAGACGACATTATTCAGCCCTCTAAGAGCCCGTGGTCGTCGCCCGTCGTGCTTGTTAAGAAGAAGGATGGGACACTGCGCTTTTGCGTGGATTACCGTAAGCTGAACGCCATAACGAAAAAGGACGTATACCCGCTGCCCCACATCGACGACTCGCTCGACAGACTTCGCCGCGCCAAGTATTTTTCGTCGATCGACCTAAAGACTGGATATTGGCAGATTGAGGTTGATGAACGTGACCGCGAAAAAACGGCCTTAATCACACCCGACGGCCAATATGAATTTAAGGTGTTGCCCTACGGCCTTTGCTCTGCGCCAACGACGTTTCAGCGCATGATGGATACTGTCCTGGCTGGCCTCAAATGGCAAACCTGTTTAGTTTACCTAGATGACGTGGTGGTGTTCTCAGAAACCTTCGACCAACACCTTGAACACCTGCGGACGGTGTGATCTAAAGTCCCAGGCCTTGTTATTCGCTCTTAACCTTCGGCCACAAGTCGCAGAGAGACATCTCGGGGCTTTGTGACTATGCCTGCCTATAATCGTGCTTTGCGAGTCATGATTTGTCATTGTTTTATGCTCTGCTTGTGGAAGCAGCAGGGCTCCTGGGTGGCTGGCATTTCTGCTAAGTAATGCCACTGAAGGCACATCCCAGCGATGAAGTAAAAACTTCGGCATTTTTTGCTGAGTAGAAAATTTCATGCTCTATACATCTAATACATTGTGTACAGGACGCTGGCGTCCTTCAGGTCGTCGTTAATGTAAAAATGCATATTTGATGCTACGTTTGGCCTTCTTTCTGAGCAATATTCAATGCAGAAACGTCTGTTTGGGAGAGATTCACTGCAAGTCTCCTCTTTCTCGTAAATCTCAATATTCTAGATCTGAGCAGAAAACCTCTGACCAGATTTATTAGCTCCAGATATTCCTGGTCTAGTGAAAGCGGAAGGTGTGCCCTGCGCATGCATCGCTGGTTGCCATCGGTCTAGTCCTACGGACAGGAAGTGAGACGATGTCGAATTATGTTGCACCGCACGTCAAGAGCTCAATATGGTGTTGGAGTGCATTATCAGCGCCCGATTCACAATGGTAAAGCCACAAAAACGCGCTTTAACGTTCATCGCGCTTAGTGCAATGTTTCTGGTGATGCATGGAGTCGCTATGTCTGTCAACCGCCCAGCAGCGTACAGCAATGCGCACATGTGAGCGGCTGCTAAGAAAATACCCGAAGTTCCATTTCAAGGGCAAGACATTTGACACTATCAGACAAAACACAACACGGAATGGGAAGGCACTACCGCAGGAGTGCTTTGTAACATGCTTGGAGATGTGGGCCAAGCAGTCGTTTGGATGTTTGACATGGCCAACATAAGATAGGTTGATTCCAATATCTTGACAAGTATTCTTAAATTAAAAAAGCTAAGCAAACTTAAGTGATTGGCTGTGTGTTTCACATGGCCAACGTAAGACAGCTTCATTCACATAGCTTGACGAGTATTCTTAAACTATGAATCTGAGCATTATTTCTGGGCGAAATTCGCACATTCACTACTAACAAAATTGTTGAGTGGGTTGGATGAAGGCTGTGGTGAACGCTGACAAACAGATTAAGGAAGTAGGGGCTTGCGGAGAGTCTTTCAGAATTGTGGTTGAAGCTTGGCACATGGGCGGAAATATAGATTTAGAAAAATCGTTTTTTTCGAAAATTTCTATGTCCAAAAAATATTCGCGAATAGTTTGTTTTATTATGCACTTGAAAACCAAGAAATTACGGGAAACATAAAGCCTTTGGAGCTAATTACACGCCTCTGAGACACACACTGTAAATTCTAATTTATACTAGCGAATATCTCGCACATTACACGTTAAGCACAAAAGAGGAAATCCACAAGATCGCCATAATTGCTACCTCTGTATGGTGAATGAAACTGCATAATTAGTTCTTATGTCTGTCGCCATAGAACAGACAATGCCTGCAAGAAAGAAGCAAGCTCATCAAGCGGCTGAAAGCCGCTTTGCGGGAAAGAATTTCTGGAAGAAGAGGCAGTTTGTAAAAAAAACGAAGAAGCGTCTGTACTAAGACTTTCGCCTGCAGTGATCGCATAAAATGCGGAGAGCTTTCAGCAGCTGCCAACAGGGTCAAGAAAAAAAGCTCGTAAAAGTGTGTCCTATAATGAGATGGAAACAGCTGTACTTTAGCTTAAATTTCCTCAACCATGTATTCTCACGCACAAAGTGAACAAGAGAGTGGGCAGTATTTTCACGCACAAAGTGAACAAGAGAGGGGCAGCCTCTTTTGTTCACTTTGTGTTTTCCACGAAACCATCTAGTTCCCCTCTCCGTACCATTTAATCGAACAGAGACTTGAACGTTAAGACATGAGTAATTTTCTGACTACAGAACTGATCAAATTGAGCTGCTTATGAGGAAATTGTGTCGAGGAGAATGTCCATTGTACAGGAGCATTACGCGGAGGTGGAGGCCGCTTGTACATGATGGTCAGATAATGCATTCCGCGACTTGTCTTCAGCACTGTTGCTTCGAGAATGGTTGCCAGCACGTGAAGCAACTTCTTCACCAAACCTGCTTCACTGCTGAAAATAATCAAGCGCAGAAGATTTGTCCCAAACTGAAGCAATTATCGTATGAACGAATTACTAGTTCAGGATATTTCAGCAGAGTTCGAAACAGTTAAGTTTTCAGTGCTAAATTCTACTTTGCGAAGGCGATATTAAGGACTGTACTCTTAAAAGAGACAGTAAGAAATGTTAGGCCTATATTTTTATGTAGCCGAAGCCTATAAAATATTGTTATAATTTTTTCGAGACCCATGTCAGCCAGGAAATCTGGAGGCCAATGAACGAGACTGTCATAATTTTTTCCAGACCCATGTCAGTCAGGAAATCGAGAGGCCAATGCACGAGCCTGTTAACGATAAATACTAGTTCCTGCGACATCTAGAACAACGCAGAGAAAATAAAGATAGAAGGAAGAGAGACGAAAGAGGACGGCGTGCTTCGCAGCGTTCATCTAGGTACTCAGCACGCTGCACCGAGAGACGGAGGGATTAAACAACTAGGACAGGCAAGACTTTTCGTCTCTTCAATGACATTAATGGCGGTTTGAAAGTTGTGATATGCTTAAAGGGGTCAATATTCGCGTACCATGTATGCAACACCTGCTTTGCTTCGAATATGCCGCTTAGTAACCAGTTTTCCACTGTGTCGTCGCAGCTGTAGAGTAATTACATGAACTGAAAGCCACCTGTGCACATAGTTTAACTCTTTCGCTACGTGTAGACTGCTTGACTAATCCTCTCAAAGGGCTCCCTTTTACTTGACGAGCTGAGCGTAATGGACATCGATTTTAAGCGAGTTCATTGTGACTGACTTGGCCTATATCGTTCTGGAACTAAATTTCATTTCCACAAAGGGATACGGCAGCATTAGTAATTTGCATCCAGTGCTAAAAAACGTTTTTTTTTTCACGGCTATTGCAAGCTTCTGCCTTGCTGATGACCCCTTTGCAAAACCTGTCCGCCGAATTTACGCAACTTCCCTTAAGAGTGATAGCTTGAATAGGAGGGTACTGCACAAAAATTAAGTA